>PNEQ01052124.1:7382-24501 GCA_003012365.1 Medauroidea extradentata
AGCAAGAAAGAAAGAAAAAAAAAAAAAACATTAATCAGTAGGGGGAAAAAACCCTTGCGAAGTAGGGTGCAAAGCAGGATTAAGGGTCGAAATGGGACACCCAAAAAAAGTTAGTTGTACGTACACCCAGAAAAATTTATACAAAAAAAATTATACTTTGGAGGGGGCAAAATTGGATACAGGCGCAGAACAGGGCACCCAAAAAATGTAGTAATATAGTGAAAAAATAGAAAAAGGAGCATTGCAATGCATTCTGGGCACGCATTGTTATTTATAACAAACACTACTGATACCTAAAGTGCATCCATTAATTCTCTTGTGTAACTTTGGGCATACAGTATTTGACAATGTTAACAGAGTAAAACACACTGTTTCAATGCTATATACAAGCAGAAAAGGTATTTATGGAGCCTACCTCGATTAATAGATTTCACTACAACTTAAATCAGAAATTTTTAAATTTTTGCACCAAAAATAACTTTACTAAAAAAAGCTCTGCAAAAAATGCTTTTGAATTATTTTGTGGGATAATGAGTATGGCAATGCTCTGTATACGTACTTGCTGACTGCAGGTTCAAGATGTCGTCCATGTAATCAAACATTTCAACTGACATCTGGAAACTGAAAAGAAAAATAAGAGAATGGATCTTATTATACATTGAAAACACAGCAAGTAAGAAATAACATACAGTTCATAATACAATAATTCACAACTGTGCAGATGTTAACATAAAGCGAAATACTGTTTCTAAACAGTATATTTTTTCCAGTTGAGGTGCTACATCAACCTATGAGTGACGAAGCTAAGAGGCTATCATACTTTAATACACATCACAACCCTAACAAGATGCACATGTTTTGTAAGTTAATGTTATCAAAATACCACAGCTGTCACAAACACATCTACTACTTCACGAGTACAAATACTTGCTTCCTTTTATATTAAAAACACTAAGAACTGAGATATCTTTACTATGTCTTGTAGAATACATGAAAATAATTCCTTGCTGTGCTCTAATGAAAATTAAGAACTTGAGTAACATATAGTTCAACCATAATGCTTTGACGTCGTCCCAAGCCCTAGGCCTGGGAAGTTAAGCCCGTCCTGACCGTGACACGGTGTTTTCTCAGCGTGCTCCGGATCCCCTCCCCCCCTTTACCACAACTGCCACAGTGCCAGTGAGTGCGGGGTCGTGTGCCAGCGACATGTGTGAAGTTTGAATCGCCGCCTCCACGTGACGTCACAACGCCCCTCCACCACCAATCTCACCGCTAATCAGACAGTGTTTATTAACGTAATATGAAACTAATATTAACAAACTGAGGACTGAGCTGCGGCCAGCAATCAATATGCCTTCAGCAAGAGCTATCTTAATATTAAGTCTTTTTAGTTTTATTCAGCCACGTGGTCACACATTTCAGGGTCAGTGTTTTGTTGTATGTTAATTTAAAGGAATATTAATTAAGTAATTTGTCATCACCAGTAATTGTTATTATTTTTTATATGTCTCACCGCCACTTACCTTGTCTTTGTATTCACCTAAATTTCATTATCACATTTGTAACGGTACTCTAACGTACCTGCCGGCTAGGAGCACGCACGATGCCATTTTTGTCGCCCAGTTCATCGTTAAGTCGGCCACGAGGTAGGACGTGCATCCCGGAGAGGGCTCTCAACTTTGTTTCACTGATAGTAACTACAATAGGTATTTATATTTTCTAATCATTTTTTCGCCCTCTTCGTTTACCTCATGTTTTTAGCTCGTGCGCTTATCTTCCTATGCTCTTCAACTTAATTTCTCTGCCTGCGCGTCCGGGCCGAGGAATCTACATATACGGCCATCGGCCGCCTCCGATATAGTGTTACCAGGACTCTACTCCAGAGACTCATCTTTATTGTGTACTAATTTAATTGAACGGCCTACGTGCCAACTTAAAACGCCGTTTAACGAGAGAAAGTGTATTTTCATTGTGTGTGTGACCACGTGGCGACCACTGTAACGTGCTACCTGTGTAGCTGCAAATAAAACACCGCTTATCAAGTAAGTCTGTTGTGAATTATTTAATAATTTGTTAGAGCTGACTATCATTCTAGTCCTAGGGCAAGGGGTTGTGTGGGTGACCCGAAAGAACCCACTTGGTGAGTTAACTAGTTTTCTCTGAGTGCTTCCACATTGTAGCCACCATCCACAGCATCATCCACCACTGCAGGAAGGAGAGGACCGCCAGCCGAACAAACCACGCCCTGAATCGACAACACACCATCCTAGCCGGGCAAACTGCTAGGTGGCGCCCATTTCGCAATCCAGCACCGTCTCCGCTTCATTTTACGCCTGCCCAAATTTTAATAATCAGCCAACTTCCTCTCCAACCTAACTGAGCGGTGACAGCTTATATATATTTAAGAATGCAAATTCTGAAATAGAGAGCAGTTACTGCAGCCAGTGGATGTAACCAACCTGCTCAATGATGCTGAACGAGTCAAGAGGCACTGTAGGAATATTAGGGCAGGGGAGGAGAGGTATGCCACTCACTAGTTGTTGATGTCGTTCTCGCCTATGTCCTCCAGCTCCTCCCTGGTGACCTGCAGGTTGCCGGGGAAGCGAGGGTTCCTGCGGTGGAAGTCTAGCTTGGTCATGAGCAGTGTGCAGTACAGCTGGATCAGTTTGCCGTAGCCCTCCCTCAGGTGCACCTACGTACAAACACACACCTCGACCCTTACAGTACAACATACGTCGACAACCTTCTACAGTACGCAAGATACCCTTCCTGGATACAGTTGTAGCTATAGGCACACTTGGAGAGAGCCTATCAACCCCGGTGTTAAACCTGTCAGCAGTTGTTTCAGCCACGAGATGCTGCAACTGTTAAACATCTCTGGGTCTGACATATCTGCTGACATGGCCTACTCGTGCACAGCAAGCAGACTTGTGAGCTGTCACCAAGTGAACTTGTAAATCACATATTCCAATGGAGCGTTGCAGATTCCCAAAAACACTGCACACTTGCCAAGTTCAATGGTTTGTGTTCTTATGAAAACTTTTTTTTAAATCTTATTTTGGTCTACTTGTTTCATAATTTAATTATTTACTGGGTGGGTTTGTGTGCCCATAAAACATCTTCACAACCTTCGTAGAAGCACATTTATTAAAGGTATCCTACCATATGCCGTAATAGATTTCAAATAACCTTGAAAAAAAAAAATCAGCAATTCCAGAGCTGAGAATACAGCCTATCCTTAAGAACGAGTCACTGATCCACCTCACTCGGTTATGGCCACTCAGGTAGTTTTACAGGGATTTTGAAAATATTTTTTTTTTTTAAACATAATTTTCATACCTAAATCTGTACACTGTTTTGTCACAAATAGGCCTATATAGTAATTTGTATGTATTTTTTTCCTATAGCAATAAACCTAGTAGTTTTCCAGCATTTTTCACCCAAAGTATCACCAAATTTGTTATAAAAATAAGCCGAACTCAAGCAAAATAATTTTTTGTGAATAAATAGTGTATTATTTTTCAAAATGCCTACATTGTGCATCATATGACTACTGTCAGTCTTGAATTTTTTCCAAGCATTGCATTAAAAAAGTTTTCAGATTTTTGCACTAATGTAAAATAATAACTACCTATGATGGCCTTAAACCAATAGTGATTTCAGCCGCACCGTCTCTAGACTCGGTGATCACTATTTCATTGTAAATATGGCGGCAGCCTGCAATTATGAAAACAATACCGTTACATAAGCAGAGCGATTTCTACATACATTTACCAGAAGACTGAACAAGGGAAACATGGAAAAATAACCTTTTGAATTTTATAGAACTTTTACTTTAATGGTGAAGAATTTTCATACTGAAAATAATTTGTTGTCACAAATGTTTCGTACTTTAAGTGATGTGGTTTGTTGCAATCGTAGAGAACAAACAAAACACACTACTAACAAGCAATTGCTTGACCTCAAACATTTTTTCAGTTTTCATATCCAGTACAAGCAATTGTATTATATTCGCAACACAATTGACTGCTTGACAACTGTAATACATAAATACTAACTGCACCAAAAACATTGCAACGGCAAGCTACAAGCATACCCTCGGGACATTAGTGAACACACACCAACCATGCAAGTGTACAATGCAAACACACGTGCAACATAGACACATACAAACACACTAAAAACACTTATTAAAGGCTTAAAATACTTATTCTGATATATTCCAATGTGGAGCAGCGAATCAGGACCCCACTCTGAACTATAAACTTAAGATGTCCTGTGATACACTTAACTTACTGAGTTGAAACTTGCAACCTAAACCTCAGTCCCTGAAACCATCTCACATGTGTTACAAAGTTTTCAATTCATCCACGTCCTGCAGAGTCCATGTTATGTAGCTATGTGAACAATTATACAAGACACAGAGACAATCTCAACAACACTGACGTATAGCCAGTGTTCAATGGACCATACACTTGTACACATGAGTAACAACTTTCTTGCAGTAATTTGGGATGGCAGACCTAGCTAGCATACTATAGTCTGTATAATTTAAGTCTGCCTGATTTCAACATTTCTCTTCTTAGAAAGGTGCCTAGCAGCTCAATTGTACTGACTTATAAACCATCCTGACTTCTTGGAAGGACACTGTCTCTCCATACCTTCTCAGAATAGAAATGTCAAAACCAGGCAAAACCATACTGAGCAGGCAATAGGATTTGTTATAAATATAGGTACATGAAATTCTCACAACTTGGATACAAACTTGCAAATTAAGGATAAATTAAACAGTTAAACTTTTTCACTATGAAAGCAGGAACTGTACAAATTAAATCAGTGTAAAATGTTTTATTGTCATCCTGGCCTAGTGTACTGTGAGGTGTGTGTCTGATAATTGAGAAACATGTTTATGTGATTATAGAGCAGATGATAATACAGATACTACGACAGAGAAAGCTGGCTCACCCACAGCTTGCCCAGGTCCTCGAGCCGTGGCCGGAACCTCTGGGAGTCGTCAAGCACCTTGGGGTGCCCCTCCCGTAACACCTTGTGCAACACGTGGCAGAACTTCCACGCCACGATGCGGTTCTCCTGCAGTGGTAGTCGCAGCGCGCACATCCAGAATGTGTTGGCGCCCTTCTCGTGGAAAGTGCCGATAATGGTGCCTGGTGCGTCTGTTAAGGATCTCTACAGGTATCACTGCAGCTTATGTGAGACACCAGCCTAACTGCTGACTTAATGGATCCCAAGTCTTAACCAATATGTGATGGTGAGGGGAGGGAATTTATATTACACTAATAATACAACCATACATTTTAATATTTTTCAATGGTAAACTAAAAACAATGTGTGTATGCACAAATAAGTATACGTACTTGTTTCTTATAACTTCAATAAAATTTGACAGCTACTTAAAGGGCAGTATTTTTTAATATTTTGAAATTTGTGTCCCAATGCAAGATATTTTTAGTTCTGAAATGTACCCGATACATTAATTTCACCATTTGTACTGTAAATTTTTTGTCTTGTATAGTGACATGACACATACCACAATATATTAAAACAGTTACTGCCGTTAAGCAGCTGACAAATTTAGTTGATATTATATGAAACATAGTATATAGTGCAAAGAACATGAATTGTCATTGGGATATCATTCTTTTACATGGCTATTTTGAAGTTTTTGTTTTATCATCCATTACCAAGAGCTAAAAATGCAATGTAAACACACTTTTAATGAGGCTACTTATCACAAATCAACAAAGCAACGAAAAATATTTTGAGATACAGTTTGCAACAATTATTCAAAAGAGAATTTAAAAGGCAAAAACAACATTTGTGAGAAAAGATGGCCATAGACTATTCTATAATACAGATCACCACCTGGAGAAATAAACTGCAGTTAGTACACCTTCACTGAGTGAGAAGTCTGAAGAACAAGAGTATACGGCAACCAAGAAACAAAAGCGGAACTTTAATAATAAAAGTTTGTGACAGGCAACACAATTTTTTCGCAAATTCAATGAACCTCGGCTAAAAGGCAAATAAGTTTATTGTGTTGTTTCTAAGCTACCAGGATATAGAAATAGTTTACACATTTTTTGTTGATTCTTACAAATATAACATGTTTTGGTACACTGTTTACAATTCAGATACTTACCAATAAAATTAGAGAGCTACTGCTAACAACTCATGGTTTTTGAGATCTTATAATTATTTTTGCAATGGAGGTGTATGACCAACTGGGGGTGATGTATTGGAAATACATTGCTAATAAATGTTGCTGAGCCACGTACAACCCCTAGTTACATAAAAACACTACAAAATGACCTATAAAAATAATGAACAAGCCAAAGAAACCTAAAATGACAATAGTCAACCAACATACAAAATGTTGAAAATGATGGACTACGACGAGGACGACAGGAATGAACACAGCGTAAGAAATGATGTTGATCGGACATGGCTTGCATAAAATTAACTGGTTAGAAAAAAACATTAATTTGAACATTGTATGTGTTAGACAACATCAAGAACAAGAGAAGGATAATGTCTAGCAAAGTTAGCTGTCACACCCACTGCCCTTGACGTCCCAGTAGCAACTATCTTCCAGTCCACGACAGCCTAGTGCCAAACCTGTACTCCGGTAACAACACACTATGGTTCCATTTCTCTGTCCTGAGTAAAGGATACTGCGTACATGCTTCTCTTTGACAGGGTTCTCTATCTGGTTGATTGCCTTGCTGATGCTAGTGGCCTGGAACAACAAGAGAAGCAGCATTACTACTGTTCACACCTTCTCTCACAACTCACAGAGCACTGCAAAGACGTTATTTAATGGAATATTGTGAATAAACACCACTGCAGTGCTAGATAGACATTTAAATAAAGTTGATATCATTTGAGCTGAGCACTGACTGAATCTAACTTAAGTTCTGATATTTTGTTGTTTAGTTGGGACATCTGGTACTGTAACTATAAAATGCTTTTCTCATTTAAAAGCACTGAAATGGCTTCATGTCCACAATATTTCACTAAATCATTTACCTCCATTGCAAATATATTTCAAAGACATCGTAAAGGTAAGCTAAAACTGACATTGGCTGGTTTAACTAATTGTCACACCACGTTAAACAATTTACTGTATATGGTTTACGACTATACATTTTTGACTGTGGTGCTTAGATTTTTGTCAACAACTTCACAAGAAGGCTTATCTTGATATTCTAACCACCTCCACTCCACATACACGTCAACTTATCACGACCACAGAAACTATTATCTAAGCACTTACAGTACTTCAAATGCACATAAAACAAAACATGCACTTTAGGAATCACTAGCCAAACTTGCAACACAAGGGATGCATACAGTTTTAATGCTTTAGGAATGGACCTCAAACTGCAATATGCTAGTTCCTCAAGAGAATAATATTTAGGATTGGCTATGCAAATCATTGGTATTATACTATGCAATTTGCATTTACTGTTTAACAACATACAACATAGTATGATCAATATTTTCAAGTGCACTATATAACAAGTCTTTTTAATAGTCATAAAAACTGGATTTTGAGCAAGTAAGTCAACAGTTCTGGTACAAACATGAAACTGCGATGTCAGAAAATTTTGTCTTACTATATGAAAGATATATAAACAGCAAAAACCACTTAGAACAATCAACACTTCGTTAGCTAAGTTACGTGTAATGGAGTAACAGTAACTGAGACTAAGAATAAAGTAAAGTGAGATGCTGCTACTGAATTGGCTGTATAGAGAGAGGCAATATGGTGTGTAATGAGTTGTACTGGTGCAGACTGATGTTAGCAGTATGGTGTGTAGCATGTCATACTGGAGCAGACTGATGTTAGCAGTATGGTGTGTAGCATGTCATACTGGGGCAGACTGATGTTAGCAGTATGGTGTGTAATGAGTTGTACTGGTGCAGACTGATGTTAGCAGTATGGTGTGTAGCATGTCATACTGGTGCGGACTGATGTTAGCAGTATTGTCTGTAGAGCACGGTCGTAGAAGAACAGGTCTGGACACTCGCCTGGAAAGTTGACCCCCTTGTTGTTTGGCTGTAGTTCACTAAGTTCACGACAATGCTATATGTTTTTGGCGCTGCTGTTACGGCGGTCGGACTCAAACTCCGCCTACTTCCGTTTCACTAAGATAAACAAATTATAAAACGTATTTTTTATCAATTTATGAAACACTTCCTTCGCCGACAAATTTAAGAAAAGGCTACAGCAATCTTTATTTACTTTATAAATTTAACAATGGGAAAAAGTGGGCGGAGTTTGAGTCCGACCGCCCGGAAAACAGCGCCAAAAAGTACAACATTCTCGGTAACTTGATGAACTACAGCCAAACAACAAGGGGGTCAAGCAAAATACATTGTTAGATAGGCGAGTGTCCAGACCTGTTCTTCTACGACCGTGCTGTAGAGTAATGCCCGCACCTCACAGCCTTCTTGTACCTGTACGCAACACCTGCCGTCGTCCGCCATGTTGTCACAGTTGCAGCAGCTCACATATGGTCCTGCTGTTCCACGCTCAACTTGTGTATGTTGTTCACACATACCTCAGCAATGTTTTACAAGGGTACCGGTACCATATATATATATATATATATATATATATATATATAGACACACACACATACATTTGCGTGTGTGTGCAACGTATACGTTCCTATGCCATTCATCTTTGGCGATTTGTTTCACATATATAATCTTTGTGCTCCAGAGGGAGGGGGGAGGAGTGGGGCGAAATGAAGCAGAACTGAGTACTCAAAAAATGATTGGGAAATGTTAATTTTTTGAAATGTTTCTAAAACGTTTATTAATAACCTTTAACATAATTTTGCACAATTTAGAATTTTCTCATATTTGTTTAGAAAATGAAAAACCATTATCGTAATTTATTGCTTTCAGTATTATTAATAATATAAATACTATAAATAATGTGAAATTTTAAATTATTTTATCCAAAACTTTAATTCAAAAAATTCTTCCCCGTTTTTTTAAATACATGTATATGTATAGTTTTTGAAAAGCTATTGAAATAAAAATAAATATTTTTACAAAACTCTTAAGATAATTTGGAGCGCATAGACTGAACTATTGCACAAATTGGTATCTAGCATCAGCAAGATGGCGCCTAACATAGAACTGTGTGATTGCAGGTCCGGGAAAATACGTGATAAATATGACGATTAATGTTTAAAATGTAATAAAATTGTGCGAAACGGAGTGTTATGTTATTCCTGCGACCGATGATTGCATTATAAGTGAAGTAATGTAGAAGAAGGATATTTAGAAGAAAATAAAGATTGGTTCTGTACCTCGTGTATAAATGGCGTGAATACAATTAACGATAAACAAAAATATGTGTGTAGTGATTTCAAGGATTTACTTAAACATCTTCTCAATGAAATTGAATCGCTAAAAGAGGTGATAAAAGTCCTTAATGTCGATCAAGAAAACGGAAACAAGAATTGTGCAACAGAAGTAAATACCCGGGCAACTGTGGTTAAAGGACAGAAACCACAACCATCGATGTCTAGCAGAGTGAACTTCCAAATCCACAACAGGTTTGAGTGCTTAAAAACTTTAGAACATAGTGAAAATGAGATCTTAGAAAAGAGGAACAAAAACCCTAACAATCGAATCAGTAGGCAAGCAGATGTGCTTAATCCCCCAACTAAGCCAGCAAAAAATGGAAAAGTTCTAGTATTAGCAGACAGTCATGGTAAAGACCTAGCATCCCGAATAAAAGACAAACTTAAAAATAAAGATGTTATTGGTATTGTGAAGTCTAATGCTATGTTGGACGAGGTTACTAAAATTAATGAAAAAGAATGTAAAGACTTAAGTTTAAATGATACAGTAGTCGTAGTAGGAGGTTCTAATGATGTTACTAAGAACGAGGGTGTAAAGGCTATAACAGATTTAAAATCTTGTCTCGGAAAGTTAACCCATACAAATGCTATTGTTGTAAACATTCCTGTGAGGTATGATTTGCCACAGTGGTCATGTGTTAATAAACTTACAAGAAAAGTCAATAGAGACATTGAAAACTTATGGAAACAAATCAATAATGTAGGTTTATGTGATATTAGTATGATGGATATAATCTTACATACTACTCACGGTTTACATTTAAACAATAGAGGTAAAAATGAATTGTCGGATAAAATATGTGCAATTATTACTTGGAATTCTGTGAGTTCAGAAAAGGTTAAAAAGCAAAGGTTGAAACCTACCTTACTTGACAGGTGGATAATTAAATCTAATAATGAAACCAACACACAGAGTTTTTTAGCTTAAATTGTTCTAACAAGTGCAATAAATGCACTGAGCCCATATTGACAGAAAATGTGTTTCAGGTTAATCATAACCTAGCAATGAAATACAAGACAGGCAGTAAACTGCTTCATTCAAAAAATAAAAGATGTGATACAAAAAATAGTTCACAGTTTGCAGTTTTTCACCAAAATATTATAAGTCTATATAATAAATCTGAAGAACTACAGGTATGTTTAAAATATATTCAAAATGACTATAAGTTTGTATAAATGTCATATGTCTTACTGAACATCATCTTAAATATAATTATATTAATAATATTAGGCTTAATGGATATACACAATGCAACCAGTTACTGTCGTACCAAAAAAGAGAAAGGAGGTTCATGCATATATGTCAAAGAAAATATGAAATATCAAGTGCTAGATGTTAATGTGTATTGTAAAGATCAAGAGTTTGAATGTAGTTCAACTGAAATAGAATCTGTTGAAAAATACTTTATTATATTGTGTGTATAGGGCCCCAACTGGTAACAAAGTTTTTTATTTTACAATTAGAAAAGTTACTGACTAAACTATTTAAACCGGGTTATGAATTCATTGTTTGTGGAGATTTTAATATCAATTATCTTGATGAAAGTATTAATAAACAACTTCTCAATTCTTTACTTAATTCGTTTAATTTGCAGCCAATTGTGTTTTTTCCAACTAGAGTTCAAAATACAACTGAAACCACAATTTATAACTTCTTTATTGATCAATCTAGAATTGAAGTTCATACAAGGTTACCAGTTGCAAATGGGTTCTCCGATCACGACGGGCAGTTATTAATATTACCAGTTAGGTTATGTGTAAATAACATGGTTAAAATAAGGGTACTATTAATAAATAACATTACACTTGAGAATTTAAAAATGTCCCTAGAAGGTGAAACCTGGTGTCGTTGAGGGGTGTGGGACAGTTTAGGAGGGCTTTGGAGAGGATGTTGGGTGTTGTATGCCCAATAGCAAGAAATTATTATTATTATTATTATTATTATTATTATTATGGTCTGATGTTTATAATAGTATCAATGTAAATGAACAGTTTAATAATTTTTTAAAAACAGTGCTTATCAAGTTTGAAGAAAATTGTCCACATATTTTACATGTTAAAAAACCAAACTGTAAAACAAAATCATGGATAACATCGGCTATAATTGTGTCATGTAAACATAAAAGGGAACTCTATTTAAAGTCAAAATATTCTAATAATCCAAAAGATAAAGAATTTTATAAAAGGTACTGTAAAATCCTGACTAATGTAATAGCAGAAGCTAAAAATAAATATGTTACTAATATTATTTTGACTTCAAATAATAAGATAAGAACAACATGGAATATTATCAAAGATGAATTATCACAACCTAATTCTACACATGAAATAATTGAAATAACAATTAATGGAAGAAGAACTCAAAATAAATCTGAAATTTCAGAAGCATTTAATAATTAGTTTTTAAATGTTGCAGATAAAATTGTGAGACACGATCCTACCAATAAAAAACCTCTAGATATAGTTAAGTTAAACCTATCAAAAGAATTTCAAGGTATGTTTTTTAAGCCAACAAATAAGAAATAAATTGAAAATATAATCAAAGGGTTACAGCCAAAAACTTTGCATGGTTACGATGGAATAAGTAATAATATACTGAAATTTTGCTATAAACAATTAAGCGGGCCATTAAGCTACATTTGTAATGCTGCTTTAAGTACAGGTACATTCCCTGATAGACTGAAATATGCCATTGTCATCCCACTACACAAAAAAGGTGAAAAAACATCTATTGAAAATTACAGGTCTATATCAATGTTAACTGTTTTCTCTAAAATTGTGGAAAAAGTCATTTACAAACGATTAATGCAGCACTTGGTGTCTAACAATATATTAACTCCACATCAATATGGTTTTAGAGATAACCTCTCCACTAATGATGCTTCCTACGAACTCACATCAGAAATTATAAATGCATTTAAGAGTAAGAAACATACGGTTGGGTTATTTTGTGACTTGGCCAAAGCCTTTGATTGTGTAAATCATGAAATTTTACTTGAAAAATTGGAGTTCTACGGAATACGTAACCTTGCTTTAAATTTAATTAAAACCTACCTATATTCACGAAAACAAAGTGTTATACTTAAGAATAACTCTACTGAACTTTTTCAATCTACTGATGGACTCATTAAAAATGGTGTTCCTCGGGGATCCGTTTTGAGGCCACTTTTGTTTTCATTATATATAAATGACTTACCGCAATATGTAAATAAAGATGCATTAGTTATATTATTTGCAGATGACACTAGCATTTTAGTACAAAATGATTCACTTGTAAATCTTGCACAAGCTGTAAATCAAAAGGTAGAACTTCTCAATGAATGGTTTACAACTAACAAATTAACATTAAATGTTGATAAAACAAATATTTTATATTTCAAGCCTAGAAGCCAGGATTTTCAGCTAAATATAACTTACAATAATGAAATAATAAAACGTGTAATGAGCACAACATTTTTAGGGTTAAAAATTGATGAAAACCTTACATGGAAAGAACATATTAAACAACTAATTCCTAAGTTAAATTCTTCATGCTTTGCTTTGAGATGTATTAAGAAAATTGTAGACACAAAAAACAAATAGACTGATATACTATGCATATTTTCATTCCCTTATAGAATATGGTATAATACACTGGGGTAATTCAACAGAAGTGAACAAAATTTTTGCAATACAGAAAAAAGTAGTTCAGATACTGGCTGGAGTGAAACCCGATACCCCATGTAGAACTTGATTTCAAAAATTAAAAATTTTACCTTTAGCTTGTGTTTATATATATATACCATAACTAAATTTATTCATAAAAATTTGAATAAATTAAAAAAAAAAAAAAAAAAAAAGAATTATCATAAATATAACACTCAACAATTAACAATCTTCATGTTCCCTCTTGTTCTTTAAAAATATTTCAAAAAGGGCCATTTTTTTCTGGTATTCAAATTTATAACAAATATCTCACTAAGAAAAAAAAAACAAAAAACAAAATACATCAGTGACAGTCAGTTTCTAAGAGCACTTAAGACATATTTACAAAATCATAATTTTTATACCATAACTGAATTCTTAGAAGCTTAAACAAATGTTCTAGGTTTATTGTGCTTTTTAAGAGACGATTATTGAAGTATACCTGTGATAGGCCTATATATTAAAGAGCAAATTAGTTACTCTTATTAAAGGATGCAATTTTTTTTATTGTAAATAAAGGCCTTTGTATTGTTCTGTTTATAAGTTTATGTTTTTGTTTACTCATAGTACTTAAAATAATGTGTTTATGATATTGTGTGTTATGTAAATATTGAGATTCTCTGAACTGTGTACTTTTATGCAATATTTGTCAGTTAATTTTAAAACATATCTGTATATATCATGATGTCAGCATGTTTGATATTGTACATGACAAGTTTCATATCCTGAGCAAATGCTCAACATGGGATCTACGAAACACTTATAAAAATAAAATAAAAAAATAAAAATAAAAAACTCAAAGCGGGTTAACTTTATTATTTAGAACGAAAACATCAAGATTTACTTACGCATATTCTTCAGGTTTAATATATGGCATTAACAGATTATTACATCTATATATTAATTAAGAAATGAATGGTTGTGTAAATATATTATCGCATTAACTTAAAAACCACGAGAACATGGTCGCGCGGCAACAACTAGTTTTTAAAAACACTATTTTTTTTTTGTGGACCGAGATGTGCTTATTTGTGGGTACAGAGAAGTCTATTCTCTGTTTCTGTTTATAGCTAACACTGCTATTGATTTAACATGCAGCATAAACTGAAAGAAAAAATAACCACGCTCTAAAAGTGTTCACTTAGTCATGAACATCATATAGGCTGTTAGTGGTACAGTGGGCACATTTGAAGACTGCCTCGCCTAGATTAAAAATTGACATTTTATTGTGTTTATTACTTTGGGTGCCATGTTTTTGTTTTAAAAAATGTGACAGAAAATACAAATTGGCTAAAAGACAAACGTAACTAAGATTTCAGATGTGTTTACTTTTATCGCGAACTCAATTCCAGTTGATTAGACCAAACTGATGTGGGGCACGCTGCCTGTTCGCAACAATGGCGGCTACAAGATGTACAGCGGGAGTTGACTGAAGTTGATAATTATTAAACGCTAAAAACCCATTTTAAATGAGTAAGCACGCTGGATCAGTTGAGTTCAGTTCCGTTCAGATTGCATCAGTCAGTTTCAGTCATGCAGGCGCTCACTGCATCTGTCCGCTTTCAGCTGGGGATTAATTGCCACATTGAAAACACTAGCCCAGTGCCTTCCTTCAGTCTGTTCAGCTGGTTGGGGCAAGCTCGACTGAACGGAAGGTGACGGAGACGACTGACCGGACGCAGAGCGTGGCGTGACGTCTATCAACATAAACGGCAAGCAACCTTGTCAGTCCAGGACTGGACTGAACTGAACGGATCCAGTGTGCTTGCAAGTGCATTTCGAAAAACTGAAAACAAACCTAGCTTATGACAGCAGCCAACTTTATGAGCAAACATTTACCCAAAATGATACATTTGTTAAGCGTAATCTGTCAATTAAATGTATTATAATACGAAGTCAGAAATTTTTCTTCAGAAATACGCTACTCGAGAAATATTTTTGCTCGGAAAGTTGATAATATGAATTGATCTCAAGAAACATGCAATCCTACAATTGTAAACTAATGATTTTAGCGCTTAATTATTACCATACCGTCTTCAGGTAATGAATACGACTTCGATGATATGATAGGCCTACAATAATGAGCTTGTCTCCTGAACGTAAGTTGGCCGTCTATCCAAGCCGCAGCACCGCTGCACAACTCTACATCATACTTATAGGTCGCTCGGGATAAAGAGAGCACTAAAAGTTTAACCTTTGAAAAATATTACTAGCCATTACTGCATATCATTTAGCAGTAACAATAGTTGCATTCCAGCCTGTATTGTTGGCAGCAAATTACCGTATAAAGTTCCGTGTATTTTCCTACTTACAAACAACAATACTGAAATATAATCAGCTGAAATTTATACAATTGTACTCTATATAATTAATAAACTTTTTTTTAAAAATCAAACTATAAAGGTTCCTACCGACTGTACAATTTATCTTACACGCACAAACGTCAAGTGACGTGTCCAACAATGCTAGACATTTCCGTTAGCCGTTACGCGCGGAAAGATACGAATTGGCTGAAAGAGAACTTTTGCAGGGCTATTTTGAGTGCTCACTGTATCCCGAACCGGTTATACATACAACCATTTCAGGTTCACCAGTTACTTCTACAGGTTTATTTACGCAGTCGAAACTGGCGAAAATGGATGTTTTGCGGTTCTTCTTGTATGAAAATCTTAATGTCTTTGAATGTTTCATGCAATGGGACAGAATGACAAGCTGTACTGCGTATGTCCACAATAATGCAGCTTGTCGTGAAAATATTGGCGCAGAATATTTTAAACAACATAGGCGTGTGCAATACAAACTCTATATTAATACCGAGCCAGGTGGCGTAATTGTTACACGTAGGACTTTTATTCGTGAGGACCCGGGTTCGATACCCGGCTCCGACCACTAGACAGTGTGACGTAAGAAGATTGACGGCAACAATACTGTGCTACAGCAAGCATACAGATGTGAAGTGTAGCATGAACCACAAGTCAGCCATCTGGGATGTGGTAATACCGGGTGAGTCATTGCTGCAGCGACCTTCAATACAGATGTTGGTCTCGCAAGGTTGCGCCTCTTCTATATACTTCCTCCTCCACTATCCTATACATTATCCCCCCCCGCTGCTCGTAAAACGAGACTGACGGCCTCGCCTAGAACCAGAGAAGAGAAGTGAGATGACAGACCCTTTAACTTGCTTAAAATGCGTTGCATTGCGTTCGATAATACATTTTTTACTTACGAAACTATTACACATATGCATATGGTGTCAATGTACGAAAATAAAACACACTTCAAACGATGCCGGTAGGATGGTTTCTAAGCATCACGCTGATTAGAAAATTCATTTCGGACTCGGAACCCTTCAAAATGGATGTTAAAAAATACAGCTTTTTCTACCTGTTATATCTGAAAAACTACCCACGGAATTCGTGTGAAACTACTCTAGAAACATGCAATGTATGTACTTTGCTTAAAACTTTCCACCAATAAAAATATGGGGTCTCCACTGAAAGTGTCAGTCAGGCGAGTGATCTACGATACAACTGCTCGCTGTGTCAGTATCTTGCAGTAGAGGCGATACCGTACCAGATGAGCCGGTCAACAACGCCCTTGGCGCAGTGCCAGAAGACGGCCGTCTTCAAGTCCTCGCCTGTCGCATGACGTTTATCTACGGAAACAACACACTCAAAATAATGATTGTATGTTTTTAAAAATTCAGCATGCTTGTTTGAAACATGATTTTTGGGTCTCTCAAAATTGTTAAAAACGACTTATTTAGACTGCTGTAACTCCAAAACTATAACCTGAATTTATACAGTGCAAAGCGAAAGGCATGTGTAGGCCATTATAGGCCATTCGGAATAAAGTGAGCACTAAAGATTTAACCTTTGAAAAAAATCACTAGCCGTTACTGCATATAAGCCAACATTAACAACAGTTACATTTTTGTTTGTATGGTTGGTAGCGATTAACTGCACGTAGTCCCGTGTATTTTCTTATTTGAATACAGCATTAGTGAAACTACATCAATTGCAAACGACCTC
>PNEQ01052125.1:0-24401 GCA_003012365.1 Medauroidea extradentata
CTAAATCCAGGGGGGGGGGCAATTGCTCCCCCCCCCCTCTGTAGCACCAAACGACGCCCCTGGATAGCTTCTAAAAAAGTAAGCTGCGAATGTGTTTCAAATTTGACAGTGTGGTAATTATGGTGTGGGTTATGATACCCTTAATATATATATATATATATATATATATATATATATATATATATATATATATATATATATATATATATATATATATATATATATATATATATATATATAGGTGTGTGTATGCATGTTCCCTTATGGACTCCAAAACGGCTGAAGTGATTTTGATGAAATTTTCAAGCAATCTTCAGATTAACCCAGCGGGTGATACTGTGAAGTTTGCTAGCGATAAACATCAACAGGGTTTTTTTTTCTTTTTTACAAATTTTGTGTCATATTTTCCTTACAGATTATTTAATATATTTATATATTTATAAATTAAAAATAATAATCAATTAATTAAGTACGATCGATATTTGGAAGTGTGCGGCATGCCAATGTATAGACTTCAATTCTTGGTTATAGATAATTAGTGCTACCCGGGTCGCTAGTTTACTATAAAATACCATTCCTTTATTATACAAAGTAAAATATCACATTTTAATAAGCAACGACACTCAGAGTACTGCCAAACCGGAAAATATCAAGTAGTATTTTATTTACTTAAATCAATAGACTTTTTAAGTCGGCTTTCAGGGTAGTAATACTTCCATCATACGCACTTCACAAATTAACCGAAAACACATACATCATACGTATCTTTAGTACTCTTTGATACGCTATCCCCTCGCAAAACTAACACTCTCCATTATGGTTGGTCTCACTTTGTATAGTCTGCAGTTTACATTTACAGCGTCAACACTGCTGTGACACACTTTTGTGACTCCATCAGAAGTTGTTGGGTAAAAGGTCGACGATAGTGACGATGATGAATGTTGCAGCAGCTCGTAACAAACGAACAGTGGCATTGGACGAGGACGTGCTCCATAACGTGTAACGGGAACCACGCAGTGTAGTCGTCGTTCAACTGTCTTGTGATACATGCAATCATATCACGCAAGGAAGATACGCGTTCGTAGCGAACATGATTGTGTACAACAATGTTATGTGAATTGTTCTTCCATAAATCCATAAACGGCCCAATTGTTCACCAAATTTTAGCGTCATAAATGTCACCAGAGGTTTTATATTTAGTAAGAGAGGTGGTTTTGCGTGGAAGATCTCTAATTCCAATGTACGCACCACAGACAACCAAGATCGTTGCAGTGCCAACATTTGGGCAACAATTGAAGACTTAACGTTCGAAATGGGCTAAGTGCAATTTTCTGCTCAAACGAATTTAATACGTAGGAAGGTAGCCAACTCATATAGCCGATGTGACAGGAAAAGGGCTATCTCCTAGCATGTTTCATACAGACGCAATCAACATACTGAGATGGCAAGACTGACAACTCAGGTATGTTCATTCAGAAGGGTATATGTACGCGTAATTTGACAAGGGAGCTTACTCTGCAATGAAGTTTATTCAGTAGGTGTTTTTTAAATGTGTAGTACACGACTGTTGACCAGACCTGAATACAAATTAAATAAATATCAATGTTCAATGAGTAATAAGAAATAAACGTTTGCACCGATTTATTTAACAATAAATATACGGAAATATTGTTGGAACATGTGATGGACAGTTCGTTGGTTTAGGCAGTTTTGTAAGCCAATGTGGTACCGTGTGCAGAAGAGTGTATATTTACATTTATTTTTATGTGTGGTTTAAGTAGACTCTTGTTTAATCCATGGAAATATGCATCAGTTCACTGTGCTGCCATTTGGTCATATTGCGCAATCTCTTTTATCGAAATTTATGGTATTGCGTTCCTGATAAAACTGAATTTTTTTTAAATTGTTGGTTATTGTGCCCTTCAATTATAGAAAGTAGGTAACGTATTTCAATTGCTATTATACACTTCAATGGTGCATAAAGAACTGTGCTATTCATAACTGCCCGACCAAGTCTGGAATTTAAGTGAGATAGTGAAGATATTTTCTTCAAAACGTAACTACAGCTTCACGAACATTAGTGACGGTGAAACGAGGTCACTGTACAACCGCGACGGAATGAAATGTCTGGGGAAACGGGAATGACTCGATAAAATCCATCAGCCCGCCCTAACGTCCACCATTTTCCCCACAAGCGAAAATCTGGAATGACCCTGCCGAGAATTGAACCTGGATCGCTGTTGTGTTAAGCGAGTGATATTTCCATTACACCGTTACGTCTACTCGTGCAAATTAAGTGGTACAAACAGAACGCAGGAGGGTAGAAACATGTATAGTGAGACAGTGTAAAAGACTCAAAGTTGATAGTAAATACTGACGTATATTTATAGTACTAGTAATTCTTACAACGGTAAACGTTGTCCCACGACTTTTCAATAATTTCTCGCCTAGTGTATTGTTATGTTGTTATAAAACGTAGCGTACAAGGTTCTGGCATTAGTGAGAAGGTTTTACGGCCTTTAAGAGTGCAATATAGCCATCCAAGTAGAGAGCAATGTAATGTATTTTGTTTATCAAAATAATAAGTAATAGATACTATGTAGAGGTTTGAGTTATTTATTTCCGGAGTAAGCTAAAAGATGGACGTGTGTTGCCAACTTTTGAAATAATGTCAAGTGTTTTCTTCTTATGGTCATTTTTTTTTTCAAAATAGGGTATTTGGAGCCAGTGTTATAAATTTCACGTTATACGAACCATGTTTTAGGGCAAGTGGCTTTAGGGCTAGTGATTTTAGGGCCACCGGCATGTAACCTTTTGTATCTGAACGTCCTGGTGCGTCCTGGTAGCGAAGTGAACCGAGCGTCGATATGGAGCAGACAGGATATGGAGCATACAGGATATGGAGCATACAGGATATGGAGCAGACAGGATATGGAGTAGACAGGATATGGAGCAGACAGTCCTCGTCGATAGCTTCACACGCCCCTGTATCGCGCCGTATGTGGCTATGTGTGTCCTCATTTCAGGCTGTCGAGTGGGGAATTATGTTGTCGCACTGTATCCAATGTTTATAGTGTTTACCAATCTACGGCCATGTTGGACTGGTTAGAAAACTATGCTAGGTTGAGTGTTCAGGCGGACCAGCTTGGTAAGGCCTTCTAATAATGTTTGACCCATGAGTACTACTCGGGCCATCACAGTTTGAACGGCAATGTAATAGTCACGCCTAAACTGTTTTAAGTGAAACTCTGAAATTATTTCAAATGTATTTATATAGTAAAATGCATGTATAATGCTACCAGGTCTTTGTGAATAACGCATGATTAATAGAAACATGTTATTTTAACACCAAATACCAGCGTACAGCTATATTTTTACGCTCTCTTATCTAGAAAATACTAATCTCAATCATAAAACCAAAGCAGAGAAGTTTTCCTTAAATTTTACTCCATGCTTTCTAAAATATTTAATACTGTCATCTCTTTATAAAGTCCAATGAAATAAAACGGTAGGCCTACAACGAAAACTCTGCGTGGTAATTTAGGGCTCTGCGCATAAACGCACAAACATTCTGGAAGCTTGCAACTGTATTACCCGTATGTCATTCCTATAACATTGTCTCCAGCTGATAAAAAAGTGAACCTCGAAGTGTACTTTTCATGGCAGGGTGTGGTAACTGGCCAGCCGCGAGAGGTATCGACCCAGTTACGTGGTGACAGGATTCACACTCGACTGCGGGGCGCGCACACGAAACATACACCACAGTGACAGCTCGGTACAGGTCATTCACATGAAGTAAACACTTTTTAACGTCCTGTCAACGGGCAACTAGTAAATATATTTTACCACTAAATAATTTTTAGTTCTCCGTTTTACCACTGGTAGGAGATTATGGTTCAAATCCCGTTGAAGGCAATACGATGAAGATCTGTTTTGATACTATACACGCACATATTAAGGCCTTGTTACGGAGTTTTGCAGTGATTTCGAAAATATTTTTTTTATTCCTGCCTAATACTCACATCAAAATTTCGCTGCACAGTTTTGACACTTATGTTATAATTTGTAGCTGAATTTTTTCGTAGTATTATACTGAACGGTTTTTTAGTTTTCATTGCTCAAATTACCACGTTTTTCGTCGTGAAAATAAGCAAAAATTAAGGAAATAAATTTTTTTCTGGTGAATGGTACATTATTTTTAAAAAAACGCGTCCACAGTATTGTGCATCGTGCGATTGCACATTGACTCTAATTTTTTCAAAACTTTTGGTTAAAAAATATTTGAGTTATTGGCACCAGTCTGAAAAAAACTCGGGAACAAGCCCGCGCCAGTGTTAATTACCTTCGCGGCGTAGACACCCACTAAGGTGTGAAAAGGGGTAACTTGTATTTTCCCAACATACTGTTGATGTATCGTTATGATTTTGGCGTGAAAAGTAGTTTTTTTTTTTTTTCGTTATGTCTTCAATATCTCATTAACGCGACAAGCAATTGTTGTAGTTTTTCCTTAGAAAATTTCCACGCGGGCAAAGCCACAGCCGGGCAGCTAGTTACAATCACAGGAACTCACTCTAAGGCTCATACAGCAGAACAACCACCTACATAGTTTCTTATTTCCATGCAGAAAGATTCTCAGCAGGTGACGTGAAATTCTATTCTGGGAATTGTCTATTAAGCTAACGATTGTTGCCAAAATATTTTGCGTCTAATTAGTATTCCTTACATGATTATGTTCATGTTTAAGCATTATGAGCGTATTTCAATTTTTTTGATATGTATTAAAAAGTTTTTCTTGTAAATGAAGAAGAGCTAATGATACGTAAAAAGGAAGTACTTGTCATGGGTTAAGTATTGAAACTAATGTTGCGAAAGTAAAGGTCGAAGAATATTGAGAATTAAAGGGTGAAAATGTGTCAAATTAAATTATTATTTATTACTTGGTACATCATTATTTAAATTACCATATATTTGTTGTACTGACATTCTAAAGCCCAGAATTTTGTAGAATATTTTTCATTTCGACTACCTCTTAGAATAAGGTTTACTCGTCGAATATTAATGTATCGTTATATACATTTGCGCTTTCATGCTACAACTAATATCTCGACATAAAAAGTAATGAGATTTTTAAATGCTTGTTGCAATGGGAGTTTACAATCAGAATTTATTGGTTTGTGGACATACGTCATTGCTCACGTTTTGCTGATCAAACTTTTGTTGAATGACAAAGTACAAAAAACAACAGAAAAGGACATAAAACACAAAACAAACAGAAAAAAGCAATCCCAAACGAATTCTGTCAGTTTTTTTTATTTAATTTTTTATATATTACACAGCAAGAACTCGTAAGGATA
This sequence comes from Medauroidea extradentata, assembly GCA_003012365.1. Lineage (NCBI taxonomy): Eukaryota > Metazoa > Arthropoda > Insecta > Phasmatodea > Phasmatidae > Medauroidea > Medauroidea extradentata. Next base: position 5,355 of record PNEQ01052125.1, read on the forward strand.
AATAAATAAAAAATATTTTACATAATTCGATTTTTCAAAGATAAGATTCATAACCAGTTGAGGGAATTAGCGAAGGGGACCGCTTGAAATCCTGTAACAGTTCCACGATATTTCAGCAAAAGTTGAGCGGAATATATTTTTTCAATCGCTCATTAATATTCACGATATCAAGAAAGACCACCTTCGGAAAGAAGAAAAAAAATTAATAAGTATTCAAATGCCCCACAACTGAGGGTCATAAAAGTATTTAGATATGTATTTAAGAAATTTTTCAATTTCATCGCATTCCGTATAATCCCAAGCAAACTAATAAGTGGCAAAGTTCTTCGGTAGAAGTGCCAAAGAGATGCTTGGGAAGAATTACAACGCAAGTGTCACTACAGCATAGCGACATGGGTTGTAATAACGGAGCACATTGAAAGTTTCCCTGTCAAGGAATATTATTTCCCTGGGGGACATAGTAAATTTCTTGATACCGTGCTCAAAATGACGAGTAATGTAAAAGACGCACAAAAATATAAATGTTAGTTATCAAATCTACGCCAAATATTTCAAAGTTAACTTCCGTTTATCATTTGGATACCCTCAAAATAAATTTTCTGTGTTTGGTAGGAAATATAATAAATGAACATTTTCAACTTTATTAGTCAATGGTATACAGCAGTAGTGCTCTTGGTTCACAAGTTACTCTCTGAGAAATTTTATGCCAAAATAAAAGGACGTGCAGAATCATCAAACCAACCACGTGTATTAGCAACATGTTTTCACTACAGGTCCCTGTTCACGGGAGACAGTATATCTGCAGCAATTAACTCTGACAGTATTATGTATTCATGTCATGATATTATTTTCAAATTCATTTCTGCCAACAAAACATTGCTAAACATTAATACATTTTTTTCCTTTTAATATGGTTATTAGAACGAAATTAAATGAAGTTCATTTTTATTCCATGCATTATCCAGACTTCTTCTGACATCGACCCACACGTGTGTGCTTCAGTAAAATTGGTCTTGTCTATCCTATCAGAAGTCATTCCTTTCCTGCAGTGAGACAATAAAAAAATAGATGTAAAATTACATGACAGATTTTTCAGTAGAAACAGACTTACAACATTAATAATGCAACAAAAATTAAATATATTACCAAATAAATTACTTCTACAGATATTACCGATTTAAAATACTGGTGACTACCAATCTATAGAAATAATTGTATTTTATGAGAAACGTCATACAAAACTGTGCTAAGAAACCCAAAATCCCGTCTTATGTAAGCAACATGGCGCATTTGTCCTAAGCTTGTTACGCTCACATTTAATATCGTGCCACAACAGGTGACAGGGGATCTTGTAATGTCCTTCATTCACAGTGAACAGCATATACAGGAGCTGAGCTAGCAAGTGAAGAAGGGGCAAGATACAGGGTCGAGGCGAAGGGCGAAGGTCAACAGACGAGATGTCGTGTGTCAAGGCGTCCCAAGGCGAGGTGAAGAAGTTTGCGAGTGGGTCAGCAGACGACACAACCTCACAAAAAGTACGTGAGAAGAAGCGGAATGCCACGACCATCCTTTACACACACGCGCGCGCATTTTCTTTCACGTGAACATGACTTCGGCAGTGTATAAACTGTATTTTAAGCACGTGATAGTTGCTTCATGATTGAACGCAAAAAATTAATTTCTACTTTTTTAGTTGGAATAGCCTTACTGCGTTTATTACTTGAGGTAAATATTATATGCGTTAAATTCCAAGAACGAAAACAAAGGTGACAATAAAACAAATGCAAGAATTAAAAAAATATATTCAAAAACTGTGTCGTATAAAGAGGATTAGTAAGGGCACTGCGGAACCTTTATATATATAACGTATCTTTATTGAGGACCGAAAAGGCAATTCTAATACTGTATACAGCAGAACTTTAGAAGAAAATACCTTGATCAATAGTTTAAATTTTACAGAAATAAAATATCATCCTTAACTTTGGTTAGATGATTAAATATTTAACCTTATCACAAATTTCCATATCTTCATTACTTAACTAAGCACAAATACCAAAATTAGTTAGTCAATATTAAATTTAAATTGCCAAGGAAGTGATATTTAACGATTTACGATAGCCTAACGAATAAATCCTGATATCAAAATTATTCTAAAATAATTAATTCATAGCAGATGCGACAGTCTCTCATACTTGAAGGAAAGTATTCACTGTTGCCATTATTTTTCTTCTATTGAGCAAGGAGTTGTGTTTCGATATTACGTACTTCACGTCGGCAAACTGTCAAACATATGTCGTATTTCTTTAAGTCATTTATGTAAGCATAGAGTCTGGTCTCATGTATTCTCACGTTCATAATGTGAAACGTTTGGTACTGGCCAGAAGGGAGACACCCTGAGTTTAATTTAAATACAAAGCTAACCTAAACCTGTATTTGACAATTGAACTAGAATGAGATGATTGAAGCAAACACACATTCACATAATATTAAGTAATGGGGACAAACTGCAGGTAATGATCACCGAGAGAACAAGGACAACCAAGTTTAAATGAATATAGGCCCATAAATTCCGAGATTTAACTATGCAGACAATTTATTAATTATAATTTCTGTACGAAAAAATACAATAGGCTACAGAGTAGCTTAAGGGGTCTGCCCTACCTGTGCATGAAATGCGTTGCAGCTAGTTGCGATTATTTTTTTTTGACGAAACTACTAAACGCGCTTTATATGTGTATATCTACGAAAAGAACACGCACTTCAAACTACGTCGCGATAGTATCAAACATTTTGCACGTTTATTAAAAACAAAATTTTTGGGCCCCTTAAATTGGCCAAAAATTAGGTTTTCAGACTGCCGTATCTGGGAAAATAACAACCGGATTTGAAGGGAAAAAAACAACTTTAGAAACTATCATTAGACTTTTAACTGTGCTGCACACAAATAAAATAATGCGGTCTCTGCTTAAACTCCAATAGTTAAAAGGATAATAGTAAAGCACTGCACGCCAGCTAATTGGCTAGCGCGGTGAGGCGATAATGCATTACATACGTCGGTCAACGGCAACCTTATAGCTCCTGCCTCACACGCTCAAACGCAGCCTACTTAGGGAGGCTCCTTAAGGGCGACTGTTAGATGAAGTATTCGAAGTGGCCTCTAAGAACTTCTAAGCATGCACGAAAACTTTCAGGTGCATATGTATGGCAGAGAGCTGCCGGGCATGCACCTCGTTCGATCATGTCGACCTGGGATGATGTTGAGATGACTCTGGAGAGTCATCTATGCTGAAGTTAGCTGGAGAATTTCCATATAGCATCCACGTAACTCTTCATACGTCCAAAGGCACGTCTTACAGCATAAGTGTACATCGCTGTTCCTGCCTAGAAAAAACATGCGTTTCCGGATTTATGATTATACGACGTGTTTTCTAAGTGATCACTTTGTGCAGCTGTCATCATACCTCAAAATCACGGTTTAGGTAATATAATATGCTGTTTATACGGCAAAAATTACCTTGTATTATATATTAGCTCAGTAAAATACAAAATTATGTTGTCTATAACTTTTACAAAATGTCTCAAAGTTTAAATCTTACTGTTTATTTTTCTGTGTTGCGATTAGTAAAGCAACTCGCATGTATGAAATACCTCATAACAAAAAGCTGTCATGAAGTATTATATATTTTAATCACTACTGGAATTTATTTTGCTTTATAAGTGTTTCGAGCAGTTATTGTTACTAAATAAAAGTAAGTCTGCGTATGTCTTCTTCATAATGTTATATTTAGGCAGGTCTTAACAATCACATGTGAACATGAAATATAGTAGAAGTCTAGTGAGTCATACTTATGTCTGACGTTCCTGGTGATATTTTCAAAAATAATACTTAGTTTTCTTTTGTGGCCATGTAAAAGCAGTGGCTAGGGCGCTTGCTTCCCAAAAAATATAAGGGTTCGATTCCCAGATTTATGCAACTGAGTACCATTCCGGTTTATGCCTTTATTCATATACACACACAAATACATTTATATGAATTGGGCCTATAATTTAGCCCTTACCGCTTCCGCCTCTCATGAGGCGGGGAATACAGATACGCCTAACCAGCGCAGACATACGGTCCCGCTAACCAGAACGTAGAGTACAGTAGTAACTTCATTCTGAATGCACCCCACTTACGTTCAGTGAGAAACCTGTCGTGCCACTAACCACAACACTACGACTTGTCTTCTGGAGCTGCACCGAAGAAGTTCTGCCACTCAATGCCACCACTATTCTTTGGGTGAGGGGGTTCCCTCCAGCTACGCCAATAAACGGAGATAACCACCGCCATCACGAGTCCTACACCAACACTTGCCTGGCTGTCAAAAAAATACATCAGCTTTCCGAATCTTGCCGGTCCCATTTTACCTGTGTTTACGCTTCATGCCCAATAACTGAGACAATGGAATAGGTGGGTGATGGAAGTAGCGTATCCACTTACCTAACCACCGTTGTATTCTTTACTCATCGACTGTATTATGTAATGTATTATCTATTGTAGTGTTCTTACGTGCATCGGCGTCGTAAGCATTTGATTTTTTTTTAGGGGGGGGGGCCCGTCACTGGTAGAGAAAGTGTACATATAACCTACGTAATAAAGGGGTGTGTAGGAGTTCTCCACCGGAAAAATCTCTATTTTAAGGTGCAAAATGCTGCTATTTAAAGAGTTTCTGCATCAAAATATTTCATTTACAACTGAAGGAAATCTTGATCTTAAAAAATCTTAAAAACTACGAAATTTTTTTTGGGAGGACGTGTTCCCTCCGTCGCCCTCCCCTCCCCCCCCCCCCTCCCATTTACGACGCCCCTGCTTACGTGTTGTGTTATCTTGTACGACGCCTCTGCTTACGTGTTGTGTTATCTTATCAGCTGTATTTGTTTCCTTTTTTCAAACGACTGTAAGAATAAGTTAGACAGGATAAATTGTAAGCTGGTTTTGATGTAGGGTTTTATTTGTGTACAAACAAATACATAAATAAACAATCACCCTCGCTTCTAGGGCCATCAAAACTGACAGTTAAGATCCCGAAACCATCTGCACTGAAGTCTAGAAGTTTGTTATATCCAGTGATAAACATCAGTTGTCAATACCGGAGCTGATCACACGTGTGTGTTATACAGTGTTTTGGCAGCCGATGACGTAACAGTGTACCTCTTTATCAAACCAGCTGCCTCTTGTAATGAACATACCGGCACACGAGAGGATGTGCGAGTGATACTTAACCCGACCTGACAGCTCGTAACTCACTCTGCATCACCGACACCCTTCATTATTTCATCGCATCGATTATACACCACGTGGCTTACATGTGAGATGTTAATAATTAAGGCGTTCAGCACTTTCCGAGTTTGACTTTAGTTTTGAATCACTTGCAATATGGTCTTAGCGCCGAGAACCAAGCCTCAATTGTTAACTGTCTTGGAAACCACGCACGTTAGTGCGATTGCGTAAGTTTATCCTAATATGACCAGTCTATCACCGGGTTAGTCCAACCACATAAAATCCATTTCAGATCACATGGCAATCTTATAAAACGTCCAATCTTGTCCGACACTTGCTTCACTCGCCCCGAATAAATCATAACTGAACAAAATTAAAATGGCTGCCCAGCGAACACACAGGGTCAAGTCTAGCAACTAGACAGAAAGTCACCAACACATAACCTAAAAAAAAAGTTCCTAATCACACCTCGCGAAGTTGTACCGAACAACTTTGTTTTTATTTCTAAAGAAATGTATGTATTACTTCGGAAGGTGAGCAATCGCCGATGAATGGATGAAGCGACGAGATCCTATTAACATATAGTCTAAAATGTTGTGATTCTCAATCCTTTGACACCTCTTTAGTTAATTTAATACGTTAAAAAATTATGATATAAAATATTAATTGCTAATGATAAACACGTTTTATTCGCTGTCTAACTTGAGAATTTACAGAAGAAAAAGTTCTTGCCAAATATAATAAGGAAACTTCATTCATTTTATTTATTTCGTGGTGTAACAATTTCTTCCTTTAAATCCAAAATAAGTTCTCAATTTTGTCTATCAATTACTGATAGTTTTTACTTACTAACTATGCTCAGGTAGACCATTTAATTTCAGGGTCTCCATGAGTTTAAACAAAATACGTCCAAAAATATTATTGAACTGTTCTGTTCGGGGAAACGTGGCAGCAGGACGTTAACACTACTGAGATGGAGGTTTTACCGGTAATTCTTCATTTTTAAACCTCTCGATGCAACATGGGAGGATCTCAGCAAACCTGGACTAGACAGCGGAACATCCTTCCTTCATTCCTTCAGTGGAAATCAAAAGCGCAGGACTTCGACCCAGGGCAGCTCGGTGGCTCACACACGTCCATTCGCCATCACAGTTCATGGAACAGTCCCTTCCTTCAGTCGCGTCCGTGCTTATTCTTTGCCAACTGCACTCCGACAAAGAGTATGTAAATCTCTACTGCACTTAAAATGTTTTTATGCCTCGTCCAAATCACTCCAGTGCTGCACTAAACTGCTCTATTATTTACGTACTGAGAAATATTTATAAAAATAAAAACTAAAAATGAATTGACATTAAAACTTACAAGTTCTAAGTAATAAAATCGGCCCCAATATAACAAAAGTACAAGTACCATTTAAATTATGAAATTAACATAACCAGGATTTAAAGTTTAAATGCCTGTAATTAAGGGCTCAAACCTACATGTTACAACTGGTATTAAAAATAGCAGTACCTTAATACACATACAGTTCTAAAATAATTTGTTACTTGTACAGTAACCTTGTTTGTGATAACGTTATTCAACATTCTTTTCAACGAGCGAGGTGGTGCAAGTGTATCACGTTGCAGGAATCTACGGGTTCGATTCCCGACTCCGCCCATTCTTGTTTCTTATGGTTTCCTGAAATCACTCCAGGCGAATGATGGGTTGAATCCCTTGATACTGGTCATGGCCGATTCCTTTCCCGGTTCCTTGACATTGTTCAGTTCTCTGCGTTACTGTATCTAATGATCTTAGCTGTTAATGATATGTTAGGCCTCCATTCTCTCATTTCCCTCAGAAATAGCAGTTGGTACGGCAGCCAGCCATTCAAGCGTGTATGCCGTATTGCCTACGTAGTAAGAACTGTCTTCCTGCAGTCCACTCTTTTTACGAATTTTACACGAAAACGGTTGGACCTACGCATTTACAACAAGATGACCTTTTTTACTTCTGACGTGATTCTCTAGTAGAAAACTGCATTAATAGTTCGTAATTCCTGATGGTAGAAAAGTGGCACGTAATAAAAGGGGTAGCCACCCTACTATTTTGTATTGTGGTGCAAGATATTGATGTGATTGTAATGTGAATTTCAAGGTCCCGGTGGTATAAAACAATGCTCATCTTGTCATCGTTAAATGCCTCTTCATTTCTATTATTTTACAAAAATTCACTCTACATTTTCTAAGATTAAGGGCTCATACCACCCTTAAAGTTAGTTTTAGGTACAAAGTGTCCCGTATATTTTCTACTTGATTTTTCATAAGGAATCACCTCTCGAAGTTTATCGGTCGAATTCAGCCCTACCTTGTACATATATACATTCACGCACACACAACAAAGGTTAAGAACCGAAAACTCATTTTTTTATAATTGTTACCGACAAACTCCGAAAGGTGATTCCTTGTGAAAAATAAAGCAAGAAATATGTAAGACACTTTTTACGTAATCGTGATATTAAAGGAGTAATTCGCATTTGAAAATCAAATTTTAAAACTTTGATTTCCCCATAAGCCGAACAGTGATCGACGTAAACTGACAAAACTCAGGATATTACTTCAAGACAATAAGGCCGACAAACCAACAGTAAGCGTTAGTTGATACCTTCTACCCTTGCGAAAATAAAAGGTGTGGCCTCCCTTAAATTGCTGACAACTATTTTATCGTCAGGAAAATCCCACATTTAAGAGTGAATTGTTGGAAAATGTGAACATTGTAATAAAAAAGTTCCTCTTGCATCGACTATCTAGGACGCATAGTTTTCGTGCAAAACGCACGTAGAGTTTTGGCATGATGAAACACAGCCTAGTGTGTAGGCAACACATCGTACACGACTGTCCTGTTTATTCCGCAGCGCCGTACAGACGATGGTGGACATTCGCTGTAAATATCACGTATCGTAGCTTAAATAGGTCACGAAACCGTAACCAGTACTTTGTTTCTGGCAGAATTTGTTTTCGTGTGTTTAAAATATATATATATATATATATATATATATATATATATATATATATATATATATATATATATATATATATATATATATATAAGTGTGCAAGTGAAATAAATACCTCTTGGGTACAATGTACGAAGCATGAAGTTAGACATTTAAACAGTTTATGTAATTCTGGCACTACTGTAAACTGTAGTGGAGTCGATACTGTTTTCAGTAACTGTCAGATTTTGCCGATACCAATACTGATACTACATTGAGAAGGAAAAATAACATTATTGCGAATGTAAGAAATTAAAAATTTAATTTTCAAACCACTTTGTCAAAGAAAACTCTAATTGTCTTAGTTTGTATTGTTTTAGTCTAACTTACTTTTAAGATGAATAAAAATCTACAAACCACAAACTAATCGGCGACTCAAACATATGCGGGCGTGTGATGAAGGATATGGTTTACTTTTTGGTATTGTGCATAAACGCCATGAAATTTTGGTTAACAATTGACGTCAGGAATAGATGAACAAATAGCCACCAAGTCATTTAAATTTGTAAAGTACTCGTGACTGTGACATTCCTATGCACGTTTTATTCTATCAGAAAGTTGTGTTGAAAATTGTGCAACACGCAAAGAGAGAAGAAAAAAACTTGGAAATTTAAGGGCATGGGCCCGAGTTTCTTCGCATTTAACGGCAACTATTTTTAAAAACATAAATGGGAGTCGATATCGTAAAATCGCTTCGTAACTTTGTTATGGCTGGTTTAAACTGCATACTCTAATTTTGTCAAGTCAGAAGACTACAAAATAGTTGCTAATAAGTTAATTAACGAAATTTCCTTTTCATTGATAAATTAGCTATAATCGTCATACAGTTAATCTCGAAAAATTACATTGCACTGTAAAACCAATTTGCAAAAAATTTACGAAGCAATTTTACGATATGGACTCTTGTATGGATTTTAAAAAAATAATTATTTTGAAAGCCCAGAAACTCGGGCTCAAGCCCTTAAGCTCTTCCACTTCAAAAGGAGTGGACGCTTTGGATTCATCGGTACCGAAGCAGCCCTGCTGTAAACTTGTAGAGTAAATGTTAGGTTAAAAAAATACCCCAACATTAGAATCTCATATCAGTTACGTGATTTTTTTGTCAGTAGTGATGCGTCAAACACCGTTTCTTTACCTACCCTATCCCGCGAACCTAGAGTTGTACCTGTCTGGTCTTCAATGCACATTTCCTAAATGTCAATTACCATTCAAGCATGTGAAAATAAATGCCACATCAGTATTACACAAGCAGTGCAGCACTGTGTTGTTTTACACGCCGTAACGGTTTATTGCAGTAAATATTTTTGTTATCTAATATGAAAACTCGTTAACTATTAAGTGACATTTAAGGCTATATCTCTACTTTGAAACAATTTATGTTAATGGTGTGTGTGTTTAATACTGGAAGAATTAATAGCACATGTTAACAAACAACACATTTTAACGTAAATCGTAATACATATTCGAGAAGAAACTGCCCACCAATCTCCATTATTGTAGACAACCGTTTGTGCTGACACGGACATGTAAATGCTTTGTGTAACGTAGAAGCTTTCTAGAGCAGTTTAACGAACATAATAAATACTCATATTGTTTCACTTGCACACTTACCATTTTTTTTTTTTTATTTTCCAAAAAACACAAATTAAGCTAGGAACAAAGTGCTAGTTGCGGTTTTGTGACCTATTTAAGCTACGATACGTGATATTTACAGTGAATGTCCACCATCCTCTATGCGGTGCTGTGGAATAAACCAGACACTCGTGTACGCAGTGTTGCCTACACGCTAGGCTGTGTTTCATCACGCCAATACTTGACGTGCGTTTTGCACGAAAACTATGCGTCCTAGACAGTCGCTACAGGAGGACCTTTTTTATTACTAAGTTCACATTTCCCAATAGTTCACTCGTAAATGTTGGATTATCCTGACGATAAAAAAGTTGTCAGCAATTTAAGGGAGACCGCCCCTTTTATTTTCGCAAGAGTAGAAGGTATCAACTAACGTTTACTGTTGGTTTGTCGGCCTTATTGTCTTGAAGTAATATCCTAAGTTTTGTCAGTTTACGTCGATCACTGTTCGGCTTATGGGGAAATCAAAGTTTTAAAATTTGATTTTCAAATGCGAATCACTCCTTTAATATCACGATTACGTAAAAAGTGTCATACACATTTCCTGCTTTATTTCTCAGAAGGAGTCACCTGCCGGAGTTTGTCGGTGTTTTTTGTGAACATCCTGTATGTATATATGTATGCATGTATATATATGTATATATATATATATATATATATATATATATATATATATATATATATATATATAAACACCATTGAACTTTAGATATAGGAGTGATTTTTGCTTGAAATAAATGCTAACTACCAAAACAATAACTTCACGATATTTCAAATTTCGACACCTAATGAGGTAAAAAATGTTAAAAAGTGGTAAAGGGTTTTTAATTAAACGTTTATTCTTCTTGATCCCAGCGGGCTATCGATGTGTTTTTCACGTCTGTGGGATAAAAATCTCTTAAATGTAATTCAAGTGCTTTTTTTTTTTAATTCAGACTCTTGCAGAGTGAATAGACATATGAATTTCAGTGTGTCTTCTAAATTAGACTTCTCAATACATTAAAGGGATGACATATTTTTTCTAAATAATCGTTGGTTTAGTTTTGATCCAGTGGGTTAGATTAATGTTTTTGACTTGCATTGGATGTTAATATAAGTATCTAAAATGTAATTTCCAGATTTTTCGGAATTCGAGCCCTAAAGGGCGTGAAAACAACATAAATTTGCCTCTGATTCACCACGATATATATATATAATGTCGTTGGTATTTTCTGTAACCAGGCCAAGACCGTTGATTGCGTTAATCATGTAAGTATGCTTAAAATCTTTACCATTATGATGTTAGAGATAAATCATCTAAATTATTAAGATCATATCAATATACACGGGAACAAAGTGTGGTAATAAAAATTATATAAGTGGCATTAACACTAAATCAGTAACAGGAATAATTACCCATGGTGATCTACAAGGTTCAGTATTAGGTCCTTTTTTTTAATGTACCTATGTAAATTATCTTCCTTATTATATTAAAAATAATGCTGCAATTATCTGATTTGCTGATGATACTAGAAGACCTTATGTAAATGCGACATAAATAATTTAAAATGCTGCAATTTTTGGCAAATCAAGTAATTAAATTCTTGAATACATGGTTTTCTTCTTATTAACTATCACTAAATAAAGCTAAAACCAATTACTTTTTTTATACAACAAACATACAAAAACACCTCAACATACTCTGTAACAGTTGCAACATTAAACAAGTGTGTAACGCCATGTTCTTCGGACTATATATTGACGACAGACTAAACTGCAAAGAACAAATAAAATGTCTGATTGCGAAACTTAATTATGTGTGGTTCACTCTGCGACTTATGTGAAAATAAGCAATTAAAATATTCATAAAGCAATATACAAAGGATACTTTCATTCATTAATGAATTTTAGTATAATACACTGATGTAACTCAACTAATTAAAAAAAAGCATTCTTGGTGCAGAACGAACCATCAGAATTATCAGTGGACCTAAACTAAATCAATCCTGCAAAATTTATGTTTAAAGTTTTAGAAATTCTACCACTAACATGTGAAAATTTTTATTTCCTTTTATTAAATTACGTTAAAGAATACTTAAAAGTTTTGTGGTAATGCTAATATTCATACTTATGTCACTAGATCTAGTGAGAACCTTAATTTCTCAGGAAACTTACTGAAAATGTTTCAAAAAGGTTCACATTTCTCAGCAATTCGCATTTGCAACAATGTTCAATCACTATATAAATTTTTATTTGGTAATAATAACCAAACCTCTTCAAAATCTTTGAAACATTTTTTTAAAAACTCATAACTTTAACACTATCGAAGAATTCTTCAATTTTTATTTTTATCAACAACCCAAACTCTGTTCACCTAATAGTCAATTTATCCTTCTTTCTGAACTTGTTCTGCATTTGTTTTCAAATGTAATTTTTACTTCATTTACTGAAATGATTTAATACTGTGAATGTAGGTCCTTTTACATATTATGATATGTTCCTGTAACTTATTTGTAAGAGCATGTATGTTATTCGTATATGATGTATATTGTATGACAAAACCTACACCCCTGGAGTTATACTCCAATGTGGGAACTATAGGTTGCTAATAAACAAACAACTATTTGTGTGAATCAAGGTGTGGTTTGCTTGATATTTAAGTAATTACCTTAATTAACTATGTAAGTTACTGGATAAAATAAATCAATTTCCACGACGAAAAATGCTTTACAAACAATTCAAAGAAGACTATCAGAAAGGCAAGTAGGATCATTAAAAATTAATTTATACGGAGTAACAGTTTGCAGTTATATCGATACATATTGTTTCACTAGCTCCAAGTGCCTAGGGAATGGATATTTTATTTATATTAATGAATACTTTTGACGTTACGTGGCGCAGTTGTTTGAGACTCCAGTATATGATTCAGTAGGTTCTTGGTTCGAATTCTGTGTAAGACTGTGCAGTGCGATTATGACACCTAACGACTACAAGGTTTACGAGATTATTTACGTAGGTTTGAAGTTAATTGCAGGGGTATAAATCAATTGTGTACAAAGCACAAATCTGTACAAAATAGATTATGCAGTCCATCCAATGGTAATGAGTCTTCATGTTTACAGATAAACTGTATCAGATCCAACTATACCCTCGAAAAAAGGGTAAACTATTTTTCACAAACTTCAGTTAACATTTACAGGTACTTGTGGAGAAAACTTTTTATTATTTTGTAGTATATGTCTTAATGCAAGACATGTTTTAGTTCATAATATTAAGTTTATAGTGGAAGGCTATGGCCACTTCCTCTCCCAGCTCCTTTCATTGTACCAGGATGTGTGTCACTGTCTCTAATGAACTCGCTGTCGACGAGATATTTACCTTACCTGTAAAGACTTTCTGAAATACTGCCCCTTAAAAGTGCAAAAACCTATAATTTGTTTTCCAATTACCACCAATAACTAGGTATATTTGTCCCTTAAAGCTATGTTTGTGTTTCTTAAATAGTATTGAAAATGTAATTTGTTATTCTATTTCCAGTTTTTGTAAGCAATCGTCTTGTGTTTCTTAAATAGTATTGAAAATGTAATTTGTTATTCTATTTTCAGTTTTTGTAAGCAATCGTCTTGTGTTTCTTAAATAGTATTGTGTGACAAATAAGGTTTGCCCTTTAATAGACAATGTTTTATTTTTTTATGTAAGGCGATAATGTTTTGTTTATATCTCATGGTTATGTATCTTTATAAATTTAGTTTTATCTATGTCTGGCAGCTTTGTCTATGCCGAGGGTTAATATTGAGAAGGAAGGAAAAATGGGTTTTGGAATGGAGTAACTTGATTAACCTCGTTGTTGTCTTGGCTGAATTAAAAGAAATACTAATTGTTTAAAATTATTTTCTTTTCTTCATCATCAAGCGTTGCAGGAAGATTGAACGTCGAGAAAACGCATCTACATCAGTTAAGTGACATGTAAAGTTTAACCAATATTACACTAGAACCAAGATTTCAGCCTCTCACATACATAACAAACGTATTAGCCTACATTAATTTTACTCATGGATACCCTGACAGAGAGAGTCGTCTTTATGCTTGACGGGACTGAGTTACTGCCGTGGCAATTTTAATTTCAAATTATTTATACATGAAGAGGAGATGCTTTTCAGTTCTTATTTTTATTCAAGACGTTTCAATTGAAAATGTAATTTGTTATTCTATTTTCAGTTTTTGTAAGCAATCGTCATATAATTGTTAATAAACGTTTGGACTTTTAATGTTCTTCACTGCAGTCAGGAGTTAACTAAGCGCCTACTAGAACATCGTAAAAGCAACTTATTTTGTTACACCTCCGCAGATGTTTTCGTCGTCAATACTTGCCATGGTTGCAGGATGAACTGAAGAAAGGATGAGCAAAGGGAGGAAAGAGGGAGGGAGAGAGAACGCACAAAAACTACGAAACGACGAACCAAAGAGAAGGCGTCGGGAAAAGCACTTTTTATACGTCGCCATCGAAAAATCATAACCGCATCGCCACTTCGCCAACCCCAGCTTCCGTAGCGAGTCTTCTTTTAGTTTTCATTTAATTTTTTTTCTCGCGCGACGGCTATTTGTATGGAGCGAGTCCTTAATGCGAGGAGAAAGTTTCTGGCGCCAACGAAGGATTTCCAGGAAGCCAGACTCTTTCACGTGTGGAGTCGCTGTGCGCACAAGTCAACGACCAGACGATACTTTCTCTCGTCCACAAAAACAACCACTTCAGAAACGTCTACGCTCCTTGATATTGCTTGTGAGCAGTCGAATGACATATTTTTCACAATTCCCGCCGCGATATCGCGCTGGATAAAGTGTCGATATAAAACAACACTATCGGAAAGACTGTAGTTTATTTTTCTCAGCCGCAAACTCTATATTTCTCAATGAAATGCCGTTTATTGCATTCGTATTTCACCATTTAATGTCAAACAAGAAAACGGGCCCGGACAAAAACGTAAAATTCTCTTCTCTCTGTACGATAAAGAATTTCACTCTGTAAGTTTTCAGATTTAACAGCAAGAACTTTGTCAGGAAATCTAATACAGAGAGTGCTAGAGGGTTACAGGATAGAATTTCCATACAGTTAAATAAAATAAACGCACCTGTGAATATATTGAGATCGTTATGAGTAAAAATGTATTACATAATAAAGGTTCAGGTACTTGAAATCAAGTTCCAAGAAGTAAAGCCATGATATGGAGCCCTAATTTACTTAATTAATGTTCCATGTGAAACAGAGCTGCTGTTACCGCAGAACTGCCTACATTTTCTCTTTGTCACAATTCTGCACATTTTTCTGAGCGATGTTATGGAATGGCAACATGTTGGACTCGCATTCAGGATGACCCGGGTTCGAATATCCTCGCAGCCATTCTGATTGTTTTGGTTTTCCATGGTTTATTGAAATCGCGCAAGACAAATTCTGGGATGATTCCTTTGCATAGGCCAGAGTCGATTACTCTCCCAGTTAATGCACTTGTCAACGTATGTTTGTAAGAATCTCTAATAATCTAGTTGTCAAGGAGACGTAAAACCCATCATGTTTACAGCTGTCCCGTAAGACACGGCTTTCGTCATGACACATAGATAGGCAAGGAACAACGTAAGGTCAGGGGACGAGCTGGCCAAGACGCTGTGCCTCGTCTTCCTAGCAACTTGCCAGGTAACGTCCAGAGCAGCAAGTGAAACATGAGGATAGGCCTAATAGTACTAAACACCACAGTAAGATTCGTCAAACCTCGAGTGTGCTATGTTCTAATAAATCGGGACTGTGTAGTCAAATACAGAATGTACGCTGGAATATGGACCTTGTAATTGATTATCCACTATGACTTCCAACATCTTCACAACACGCTGTACCTGTAGCATGGTGATTTGCATCAGACAAATAATAGAGACTGGAGAAATACACGAGTTCATTGACTTGTAGACTAGCCTGTGTACTTCATGCACACAGCAGCTGCTCATTGGCTGCTCGCTATCACAATTAACCAATTTGATTGGACGAACATTAAGCAGCTTAATTATTATAGGCTTAACGTCATCAAACAAGTCAATGGCCATTTGCGAAAGCTCCGCGAACTGACAGTTGTTTGAAGTCTAGTTTGTGTCCGAAATAAATTGCAAGTTTTTCATGTATCTTCCAACAAAAGACTGTTCTGGGTATTCAAGCATCTTATATGTTGACTAACAGGCGGTATAGTTGAAGAGCATACGTGTAGGACAGCTTTGTTCGAACATATTCAAGGGTCATGACTAGAGATGATTGTTTACTGCACTGAGAAAAAATTGTTGTTGGTTCAAACAAAATTTCTTTTAATCAACCAAATAATTTGTTTGTATAGGGGCAAAGAAATATTTGTTTGCTGGTACAAAATTATTTTGTTCCCTCGATTTGTTTGAGGCAAATAGCTGAATTTTGTTAGCAGTACCAAATATTTAGCTGGTCATAAAAATATTTCGTTGGACATATCAATGGACATGCAATATTTTAAGAACTAAAAAAATATATATTTTATAAACTTGAAAAATTTCTGAAATTTTAAGAGATAAAAAAAATTATGGTCATGCCAGGATTCGATCCATCATCCCTTCACTTATCTCTCTTACCTCTTTCTATTCATGACCTAACCAACAGAGTTACGAGTGCTTCCATAACAGCGAGATTGTTTTTTGTATAGGAATAGTTAGCCCTAATATTAAATTACGATTGTACTGCTTTGTTTTCAAACATGTTTGTCTTCCGCCTGCGAAAAGGAAAACGACGTCAAGTAATATTACCAAATGACTGCCGTTCACCGTAGTACAAAGAACGAGACGTGCAGCTGCGGTGTTTTTCAAGTTAATTGCAGTTTCTTTTGTGATCACTCGAATTAACCACTTTGAAATTGTTATAGCAAAAATTAAGATACTAGAATTATGCTGATTAACAGTTTAGACGTCCTACTTGTCGCACAAACTTATATTTTGAATGTTGAGGTATACAGTGGTCGCCATCTTATCGCTTATGCACGCCAGCCTGCCATCTTCCGCAAGTCAACCAAATGTATTTAGTTTCGCCAACAAAATCATTTAGTTCATCGAAAAAAATAAGTTGGTTAAAAGCACTTCACATATAACTAACAATATTATTTTGTTGACAAGTTGTAACGAGTTGTTTGTTCACACAAAATATTTGTTCGACGTCCTATAGTAACCAAATATACGTTTGGCACAAACAAAATGCGTTTAAATGAATAATTTGGTCGAGGGAAATAATTAAATTTGTTTGGAAGACTCCAAGCTTGGTCTTACCAACAAAATATTGTTTAGCTGAAGCAAACATCACCCAAACAAATATATTTAGTATAATGAAACAATTCTTTCTCTCAGTGTGCGGGAAAACTTGACTGTTTATTGGGTTTTAAGGCCTCGCTCTTTAGTTTAGCAACGGTTTCGTAAATATTTTTTAACGAAAATTAATACATATATACAAAAATTCCAGTTTTAATACTTATCGTTTGTATATGAATTTTTCTGTTGCACTACACAAAACAGATTTTTAGATGTTTGCCCCTGAAGTAGCGCATATTATTTTGTTGTCAAAATAAACTGAAATGAAGCAAAACAATTTTTTGTTCGCAAACGGTACGTTATTTTAAAAACCGCTCTGGCAAAATTGTGTATCGTATGACTGTACACAGTCTCAAATTTTTTCAAAGAATTTGGTTAAAAAGTATTCAAGTTATTTGCAATTGTTTGAAATAAATGAAAGATCATGGCCTTAACACACGTTCAGCTTACCAGAATATTACTGGCTTTCGCTTGTACGTGGAGCAGTTACCCTATTTGACTGAGCAAATAAAAAACACGTTATTGTATTGTATGATGCCTGTTGTTGGTCTGCAGGCAGCTACGTTGTATCAGACGTGCATCATCCAAGTGTACATGTTGCAGTTAACTACAGTGTTTTAAAGGCTATGTTGGCACAAAACATTTTCGCGATATACCATCATCTCTAACAATGACGCAAAGTGAGAAATTATGGCATGCAATAGAGATTCTCAGCTGCTGTTCTCGCATTATTTTCCAAGTAATTCTGCGCTCATGTCACGCCCTAGTGCTGGAGAACTTGTTACAGGCTCCTCGGTTATGCAGTCTAGCTCTGACTGGTCTTCGAGGTCAGGTGTCCTCTTCTGACGTGGTATTGTGAGTCCAATCTGCTGTGTCCCTGCTGTTCCCGTCACCTTGTCCGTACACAAACACAACACATTTACATTTGGCAGCAGCAAGATCTATTTAACTCAGAACGATCAAGAAGCTTTTATACAACAATTGAACCTCAGAAATTTGAAAGTAAATACCATAAAACTGGGTGAATAGTTTCGATATTAGAAACTAGTTCTTGGCCTGCACATGTTCCTTTAATATATTTATTAATAAAAGTACTGTTTTGAACCTTGCCTATCTCAAATCACAATTAAACTTTGTATTGAAAAAAACTCCTAAAATATCTTATCATTTTACCCCAGTGTTCCTATTCGCGACGGATAATAGTATAGAAATACCAAAAATAGTAATACACTGAAACAGTTTCTAATACACTTTTCAGCAAACGTTCTGACAGTTTAACACATTTTCTTAACATGTCAAAATAACAATAGTAAGGCGTCAGAAACAGTACACCAGAAATGCATCCCACTAGCAACGCATTTTTCACGAAGTTGACAGAAACAATAATGTTACAAGCTTGCGGGCTAGGT
Organism: Medauroidea extradentata; assembly: GCA_003012365.1. NCBI lineage: Eukaryota > Metazoa > Arthropoda > Insecta > Phasmatodea > Phasmatidae > Medauroidea > Medauroidea extradentata. Next base: position 24,025 of record PNEQ01052125.1, read on the forward strand.
ACGTTTTGGGATGGAGGTCTTGATAAAATAAAGAAAATAAAGCTTACCTAGTTTATTTACAAATGTACATACAAAAATAACCTATGTCTACAATGATTTACCACAATAAATGTCAAACATAACAAGTAACTACTATTTACACAAAAGAAAAAAAATACATCTACATAAGTTCTCTGTATATGGAAAGGTTACTAGTCACTCACAATGGTGGACCCAAAGAAATAATACCGCAGAATCTTTCTGGCCTAGAATCACCTTCTTCCTCCTACTTGCTGCGGTCCCACTCGCTGGACGCCCTTGAACAGTCGTCGCAATCCAATACTCGTCACTATCACTTCAGATCACACTAGGCACCTGCCAGCAAAAACTCTCTCGCT
>PNEQ01052126.1:0-14818 GCA_003012365.1 Medauroidea extradentata
TTGTGTATTGTATGTAGGGATAACTTGTGTTGTTTTGTTCTCATTAGTTTTAAGTGTATATGTATTTTAATAATTTTTATTTTTAATGTAATGTATGGTTATGTTTCTAAAATAGTAAACAGATGTAATGGGTCCAGTGGAAGACAAGGCAAATATGCCTTAACTGCGCCTGAAAGCCGCAATAAATAAATAAAAATAAATAAACAAATAAACTGCTAAGCTGACAAGAATTTATAGCGAAAATAAAGCTTAGTTTTTCTGGCAAACCAACTAAGCAAAGCTAAATTTATTGACTTATTTATTGGACATGAATTTCTACAAACAACAACAAATTTTGTTAGAGTAACTATTTGGATTTGGTTTGGAAAACTTCTCAATGTAAACGTAATTGGAGAACAAGATAATTCTTTATGCATAAAACAATTTCATACCTACCTTCATAACTTTTTGTTAGCCCTGACTATAGTGAAAACGTCTTACCCAAGATATTTTATTTAGAATAATGGAGACAGCAAACATTACACCAAGAAACTATTTAAACATGAATTCAATGTTGAAACATCAGATTGTGCCTATGAAACATTCATACAGTAGGCCTAAGATAATCTATAAACTACCTAAGTAGCTTAGATTAGGCCTACTATCGTAAGCGATAATGCTATAGAATATGTCGAAATATTTTTCTATACGAATTAGTTTCGATCGAATTTTCAGACGTCCGATATCCAACAATAATAATAAAACGAATATTTTACAACTTTTTTCTAGTTAGTTGCTGTACCGTAACTTCATTATTGTGTTGATTTCTAGACAGACATGTTTAAGCTAGGCTACATTTGCTAACATGACGAATATATTTACAGTTAAAAAATATATCGAAATTTTTTACAAAAATTACATGGTTTTGAGCCAGGCTATCTTAATTTTTTGTCATAACTTTACTAATCAATTTTACAGAGGCAGTTGTTTACATCTTGTATTTCGATAATTAAAAAAAAGTATGTTTACTATAACATACTTATACTATGTTACCGAGTTGGTCAAGTAAACTGTTAACATTTTAAAAGGTATTAAAAGTAAAACATTACGAAGAGAGCTTCAAAACAAATCCAAAACTAAACATTTTTTTTAACTTGTGATTTTACAGGACAAACTATTCTTATGCAAAGGTATCTTGGAAATATGGTTTATTATAGTGGTTTACATTGTAAAATTCAACTACAGTTAATATAAATAATAACTTTAAAATATATAAGTATTTCATCAGCGATGTAGGCCCACAGTAGTGTTGTGAATAAATATGCTCATCACTGTGAAATAAGGACTTAAGATAAAAACGGGTTTTTTACGTGCTCACAAATCGTATATCATTAACCGCATTTGTTTATACAAATATTCAAGTTCATAATCGTTTCAGCCGCTAAAGTAGCGTCTCAAGTCACAATATAAATATGTGTAGTTACAGTAAAATGTCGCTAGTTCAATAACGACATGCAGGCTGGATTCCACTGCACTATATTCCTTCAGTATGTAATACGCTACTTCATTTAGTGAGCAGAATATAAACCAATTGGAAACGGTGCAAATATTTGTAGCCTAGGTAATACGAAAGAAATCAAGCTAGTGACAAAATTATAAACCCTACTAAGGGCTGAAAAAGTTCGCGAAAAAATTTAGGTCGAGATAGGCTTAAAAAATCTGTAGTTCTATTTATTTTTGTACATCCATTACGTCATCACACTTAAAACACTTTCTTTGCAATAACACAAATTTTCTTTGAATACGAGCCAGGTTTGCAGTCAAGGAAATTTTCATTTAAAGTAACTATTAAAAACGTTATTTCATTGTCTTTGTGGAAATTATTTCACCGTACTTTATTTAGGCCTATTTATTCAATATTACAATCAAATATTACAATAACAATGCAGTAGATAATCATACGCAGTTGAACCCCTTGAGCAATGCTTGTCTTAAATTACAAACTAACCTTCTGAAAAACTTTTCATAAAACTATTTTAACGCAATACATTTGTTTTACACTTTAATAAAACATTTTTCTTTGTGGCAAAGCTACTTTGCAGAAACTCATATTCAAACTAAATTTTAATTGCGGGAAAGAAAATGTTTAGTGACCGATTTCCGGCAGATAACGAGCCTGCTAGAAAATAAGTTGCAGGTTTGAATCTCATGTCGTCAGTTGTGGCTATTCACTGAGGCAGTGGCCAATGAAGATAGCCTATGTATGACAGTTGAGTGTGGGCCGACATGCCGACAGTACTCCCTGTCCCTACTAGACGACCTTGGAAAGTGGTGAGAGGACAGTCGCTAGCAGTACTCGTCGTGGGTATAGCAAGGTCATGTAACCACGTGTGTAACTGCAGACAGACAGACAGAACACTCACCTGAGGTCGCCTCGCCGCTCAACTCCTCGAAGGTCTTGCTCGTCATCTGGAAGAGCGCGTCCAGCGGCGAGGTGTTGGCACCCTTGCCCCGCCTCCTGGGAACCGCCGCCGCTGCCGCCACCACGTCGGGGCTGCAGCAGTCGGAGGCGGCGCTCGACCTGCCTGAGCTGCTGCACGTCGTCGAGCTGAGCGCCTCGTCGGCCGAGCGGGGCCGGCAACACCTCCTGGGAGCCGGAGGCGGCGGGGGCGGCACGTCTGCTAGCGCCCACGGCCTCACGATCCGCGCCGCCGCCCCCGCGGACGCCGCTCCCGCCGGCCGGTGGCTGAGGATGTCCTGTATGGAGAAGGACTTGACGCCGCCGAGACGAGGCCTCGGCCCGTCGATGCGCATCATCTTGAGTCTCTTGAGCGGGCGGAAGTAGTCGTCGTGCTCCTCCTCGTCTTCGTCGTCGTCGTGGAGCGCCGCGGGCGAGGGACAGCCCACGCTGATGATGTCGTCCTCGTCGGGGGCGGCGGGCGGCGGCGTCGCGGTGGACGGGGAGCCGCACGAGGACGCCGACGACCCCCGGGGGCTGTCTGTGGCGAGGGTACTGCACATTGCAAGGCGGCAGAGAGGCAGCAGAGGTAAGCTGGTCGTCATGCCGCCGTTCTACTCACATCGCACGTCTTTTCTTTCACTAGCTACAGTCCTCGCGTCTACGCCATGCTGGTGGGATCACAACCCGCGACGTGGCTCTGACCACGCCGCCGCCATCAAGTCTATCACGGCTGATAACTATCGACGCGTGTCTTCGTCGTGGCAGGACAAGTGTCGCTCCAGCCGCGGCCTGTCACGCACTGCCTCATCACCCTCGATAAATTACACGAGAGCCCCTCCCTTCTCCCCTCTCCCTGACACTCCCCTGGCTGCGAAGGGGAGGGAGCCGTGGGCGGGGCCAAGCCGGTCACCTGATTTACCGCCTCCGCCCCTTTCCCCTCCCCCACGTCGTAGTCTACCGGGAGGGGGAGGAAAAAACCTGTGGCGGCAATTACCGGAGTTAAGCTTCACGAGTTTAATTAAACTCCGCCGCTCGCAGAGGGGAAGGGCGGGAGAGAAATGTAAATTACTCCTGTGCCTCTCTCTCTCTCTCTCAGCGTGTACACAGGCCTGCGTTCACTGCCGGGCCTCGTCCTGCAGTGACAGCACAACTTAGTGCACCCTACACTACATGAGAAGGGGGTGGGGTGAGTGTCTAATGGCGCTCCTCCTAACAAACCGGCGGAATCTTTCAAGTATCTACATTCCCAGAGCTTTGCCTTCCTGCAGGGAGGCCGTTTTTTCTTCCTCTCCCTCTTTACGTGCCGGTTTTTTTACCCTCCCCTCTCCTTGGTTGATGACCCCGCCCATCACGCCCGCCTCTCCGGTCGCCGCGCTATTGGTCGCACACCGCCATTTTGAGGAGGGGGAGGCGGGGTCGCGGCTCGGCGCTGTAGGGGAAGTGAAGCCTCCCCTGTGCCGCCTCGTACGTGCAAGCTCGGAGCTAATTATGCGGCGATGTCTGGAGACTGAAGTGGGTGGCGACAGGCGGACAACTCCCCCTCCCCCTTATATCCCTGCCTGGTTGTAGCACGCATGTGTTGTAGCCTAGGGCGTGACCATTAGCGCTGGCCTCATTAACGTCCGCAATTATCATAATGTAAGAGGGGCAGCAATGATACGTTGTCTACTAGCAGACATGCCAACAAGTACGTGGCCTAGATATGTCGCTGTCTTCTCCCGTGTGGTTTACCCAGCCCATTCACCCCCCCCCCCCACATAACTCTCGGCTCGCTGTCGACTTGAACACGTTCAGGAAATTGGACGATTTGTTCTTCCTGTCGTGTAGCCCTACTTATCCTTTCTCGCTGGAAGTGTAGGTACTTTGTTACGGAATGTGTTTTTTTTTACTTCGTTCCGTAGAAGAATTTCCTCCTCTGTTCTGAAGGTTGACACTTTGAACTTCCGCAGTAATTTCTCGTACCCCTACCCGGTGTTGCAACAGAATAGGCTACATATTTGTCCTGTCGAGCACTCATAACTGCCATTTAGCATATTTTTCAAGGCGCTATTTGCAGTGAATATTAATTACTTGTTGCTGTTAAAAAATGATTCCACATTATTTTGCGCCAGTCACAACAGGAAAGTTTTTTTTTTAATTTTTTTTTTATTTTTACAAATTAGTGGTATTAGTAGCCTACATCAATGTTGGTATAGCAGGCTATTAGTAGGCTATACTATTATTCATTGATACAATGTTACTTGCGTTTCCCCTGTTATTCTTAGATACTTAGCATAGGCCTATAATAAACTACATTAAGTATTACATTTAATTCTAATGCATTTGTTAAATAAGTGAAATTTTAACATGGTTAATATAAGAAAATGTGTGTGATATACTTATACCTTAATTTCGGCACGTAGAAGTAACATTAAAAAATATCATTATATTAACTTGAAGAAAAGAAATAGGATTTTATTTATTGTTATTAGCGTTTGATATAGTAGCTTACTGAGCTTTACTTTATTATACGAAACATTTATGCCATACTTGAACGAATAAGCGTCTCGTTTGTTGTTACTAAAAACTAATAAATAAAATAAAAATAAAAAATAATAAAAAACTTATTCATTTAGTACATACATGGGTCTTATTAGACGTACCTCATAAACACTTATTTTATTATTATTGGAAATTTACTCTTGTAAACTGTTTATTGTATTTACATGTTCTAAGTTCGAGGTTTCGTTTCGAAGTAAGCTTATGTTTGATTTAGACTACGTTATCATAATTTTCGCCTGACTTATTTTCTCTGCGCAAAAGTATAGGCATACAGATGTTGTAAGATACGGATAACGCAGCCAAGAATCAACTCCTGACAATGTAATGTGATAGCCTAAATGGAACGTTCTTTGGAGTATTACCTGGCAGTTGCAGATTGTGAATAGGCCTATGTTCAGTTAGTTCACTTCATACAAACTGGCCTAGGTCTACTATATCCCATGATATGCTGTATTGATTATGCGCTAATAAATGTTTATATTATTTCATGATAACTCTTCTAAACTAATATTAAACATATTTAAATGTAACTTGCACTGACAAGAAGAATACCACAATACTTTAAAGTGACTAAAATATTATAAAAACAGAGCTATGAAAACATCTGTAGGTAAGTAATTTTTATGCATACAAATATATTTTGACGGGCTGTCAGAAATTATAAAATTATTTGTACTGAAAATAGGCACAGGTTTGCAAAAAAATGTTTGAATTATTGTTGTCGTGTTTACATTTCTACAAGCATTTCTTGTAATATGATAGCCCTACGATAATTACTTACATTATAATTAATCTTAATTAACTCCAAATTGATTTTAAAGAACAGAGGAGTACAGCGTAACGACTACACAATTAATTCTACGTTGGATTTATTAACGTACATGGCATTGATAAAGGAATAAATTAAATTGTAACCATGACTCTCCGCAGATTTTGTGTAAACGAATATTATAACATTTATCAATCTAGGCACTACAAGAAGAATGTCACAGGTCAATTAAGTGGTCTAATTTTGCCAAATACCTGAGGGGAATAGTGGGATATAGGCAAGTTTATGATAACCTTCGACGGCCTGTCACATTTTACAAAAAAAAAAAAAAACCTTCTTGGACACTGGTTGCCAAAACACATACAATTGTTGTATGAACAAGAATTTATTTGTAAATATACAATTATTACTTGTAAATGTACAAAAATGTTTGTAAATATGCAAGCATAGGCCTAATTGTATATTAACAAGTATTTCCTGTTAAGTTTACAAAATCCTTGCAAACTTAGAAAAATAATTTTTGAAAACTAGTTTACAAAGATTTTTTCGTAAAAATACAAAAATTTTTACTGCGTAGGCCTACTACAAAAATTTAGTACAGTCGATATTGATAAAACATTTGTAGCCAGCAGAAAACCGGGTTTTCTGTGCAGTGTAATTAATCCCTCCAGTGCCGCTCACTTCACACATTGCTAGGCCCTAAATATTACGGTTACTCAACAATACCAAAATTTTGAAAATATTTTCATAACTGCGAGTTGTTTTTGTGGTCTATGAAGAAAGTTCTACTATAATATAGTCTGATACAAGACAAGCAGCACGCATATAGGTAGGCTACATATGCCGCTATTAATTTAACTTAAGCAAATTAGAATTGGTTGACGAGTAACAAACAAGGCTTCAAACTACGTCTATACGTTGGCTAATATAAACATTGTTCGCTACTTTATTAAAAACATTATACATAGTGTACAACTGTTGCAACATTTTTTTTAGTCACTGCAAAACTTTACTGGGGTCAGCAAAAATGTTTGTGGTCACCACAAAAAAAATAGTGAGGTCTGTAATGACAAACTACTTTGTGATGATCACAAAACGTTTTACTAGTGTGAGTTCTTAAATCCACAACAAGATAAAAAGCATTTCAGTCTCTAGAAATAAACATTGTTGTGTTAACAGAAGATGACATTCTCATAGTCTGATAAGATCCTTTGTGAATAATAACATTTACGTTAATGCACTTGCTCCACACTAATATACTACATCCGCACTGTGCAGGGAAATAAACGTGGAGCAACTGCCACATTTTGATTATAAACTTTTACGTTACTGTGATATGAAATTCAATCAGAAACCATCAGCTAATAGGCTCCAATAAAAGAAAAGTGGAGGCTTGTCATTAAAATAACTAAACTTTTTTTTGTCGTTACTATGTAAAAAAGTGAGAGAGAGCTAGAAAAATTTACGAAAGTTTCAGCGGATGATGCAGTGTCTTTAGCCACTTTATTTTCTAGGTAAAGATTGCACAAATTAAGATTAAAACACTTAAAATAACTGTTTGAACTTAAAAAGGGGGGAAAAAAGAAACTATGGAAAGAAAGCAATACTAAATACCTAATTTTAACTAAATAATCTTCAGGTCTACAACCAAATTAATTCGCAAATTCGTAATTTTATACAATGAGAAATAAAAATAGTGTTGTGACCAAAAAGTAGGCGTGACGCTAATATGTTACAGATAAAAACGACATCACTCAATTCCAAATAACACAAAGAAATGAAACTGTCTGAATGCGAAAAATTCTAAATTAAACATGCGAAATCTGAAAGCTGTAAACTAAACGAATAAAACACGACGCATAAAAAAGCACCAAATAGACATAAAAAAAATATAGGACCTATTATTGTAAAATGCAACAAATATTGAAAATTCTGTCAGAACAGGGAGAGGAACCAAGACTTGGCTGCTGGGAAAGTGAACTGTTTAAATTTATACTCTGAACTGTTGAAGAAACTATTCCTGCTGTAGAACAAATATAACTACAAACAAAAACAATCTATTTTATTTTACAAACAAACGCTGTATTTAATAGAAGACATAACCCCCACTGCGTTGAAGGAATACTGTAAAATTGTAAAATTTTTGAAATGTTGCTTTGAAACTTGCTAAGTTTTATGTATGAGACGATAATTTTGTGTAGTTTATATATTTGTAAACCATTTGTGGCAAATTTTACAGTTTTCTTGAGTGAGTCTTTTAACTAAAGCTTACCCCCCCCCCCCCCCGAGATAAAGGTTAAAATAATTTAAGCACAGGTACAGACAATTTTGTACACTTAACAAAATAAATTTATGTTTATGTTTATAATCAGAATTCGGCCTCCACAGGAATTACCTACACAAATTCAACAGCGAAAATTTGTGCTACAGTATATACCGAAATACTGAACAAATATTTGACAACATTAAGAAACAACAGGGAAAAGTGGACAGAAGAAAAGAAGAAATAACACAGCGAATTAGGCCCTAATGAAGAGGTTTTGGGAAGAAAGAGGAAAATATATTTATAATAAAAGATATGATTGGCTCAAGCTCATTAACCCCTAAAAGAGAATAGTTGAAAACAATAATAATAATTATTATTATTTAGTTGTTTCCCTGAGTGACACCGCTTGCAGAACTTTGAGCCGAGGAATGAAATTGTTTATTGACTGGGAGAAGTATTTGAAGCAATGTTCCTAATTAAGTATCTACATGGATAAAATAGATCGCAGGCTTTCACGGCCGTTGTCAGCATTTTCTTGGCTTGTGGGTGTGAGCCGCATCAGGAGATTGTCTTGCGACGTTTCGGCAGTCGTTGCAGCTGTCATCATCAGGTAGTCGGAGTAGGAGACCAACTGGCAGATGCAAGAGTTGCAGGTACTTATATACCCTGCATCTACCTGATTATTGCAGCTGCAACGACTGCCGAAACGTCGCAAGACGATCTCCATACGCGGCTCACAACCACAAGCCAAGAAAATGCGTATCTACAGGATGTTCAAAAATCCAATGCACAAATTGATAGAAAAGTTGAAAGAGACAAATACAAATAAATTTGGACAGATAACCATGCGTCGGAGCCAAATAGTTTATAGGAGTAGTAAGTATTCAGGGTATCTGGTGTGATTGAGAAGACGTCTGTAGGTTGTTTACAGTACTTAATTAACTGAGCAATGTCACAATAAACGTTCAATATGAGCAGCATTAACCTCAGTGCATAGCCGGTATGTATGTAGCAGTGTCCAGGAAGTGTATCCTAGCCATGTCAACTCGAAGGAGGAATTAGTTGCAAGGATCTTGCGGCGGGCACACACATATATAACACACATCACGGACATGGGACTGCTTGCACGTCGATACAGGCTCTGTATTGAGGTTGATGCTGCTCATTGTGAATATTTACTGTAACATTTATCAGTAAAATAAAGTACTGTAAACAATTACCACCGGTGACTTCTCAATAACACCTGTAACCTCTGAATACTCGCTACTCCTAAACTATTTGTTTCTGACGCACTGTTATATGGCGAAATATATTTGTATTTGTCTCATTTATTACTTTAGGTATTGAATTTAGATCAGCACATATATCTAACAAGATATAATAATGATCCTTACTTAGTTTGTTACTTTTATACGGGATTTGTTGGCTCTTTCCTCCTGTGGGAAAAATATTAAGTATCATCACTAATAAAAAGTTTCCTCATTTACTGATAATATGTGAATATTCCTCAAAGTTGTGCGGGAAACCTGGTTTCTGAGCATGTGTGGAAATTTCCATACGGTAGTGTACTTGCCATACAAACGACGCGTAAATTTCGCTCACGTGATATGTAAAACTGTCACACAGAGTCTGCGCCAATATGTAAGGAAAATACTACTTTACCAGCTGTGTAACTTCCTTGACATGTGTGCAGTATTTTTACCTTACACGTAGAAATAATTAGCGTACGTTACAAGTGGAGTACATTACCTAAAATTTTTACATAGTTGGCTACACATGTGATTCTAAGAATATTAAAACACAGTAGAGTAATTTCACATTGTCGTACGAGAGGCAGAGTTAAGTTGGCCACAATGCCGAACATGACTTGCTTAGTTGGGTGGCTTTGTGATTTCAGTGCTATGAACGATGTTTATAAACTTTTTCGAAATAGTGTATGCATCGCGTTCTTAACTACATGGTGTGCAGTTCTGTTTACGAATCAAAATTCTCAACCAAATAAACTGAAACTCTTGTACAAGATGAACCAGAAGTTGGTAAAATCGTAGGCTGCTGGAAAAATAAAGAGGTAAGTTTACTTGAGTGCAAAATTTCAACTCGAGTGTTCAAGATGTTCATTCGTGCATTTCCTGATCATGTGACCAAAGTTATACCGTCACAATGAGAACAGTTGAAGCAAGCTACGTGTGATAATTTAAACTACAGAAAACCATATTAAATTCACGGAACAGTTTAATATAGAATTGAACAATACTTTCTTATGTTATTAATGTAAGACAGATGCTTTCCACTTGCTGCACTCCTCGCTATCTAAATATACTTTCTGCGCTACAATACAACTATCACTGCAGAATTTAATACTTTTGCCGCTAAGTAAGCGTTTGTTTCAGTTGTCTGCAGGTAAAAACCTGTTATATAAATAGGCCTATTAAATTTATAAATATAGTTATACAGATATAGCCTATTGGTGAAGTTGTATATTTATAATCATTTATGGAAAATATTGAAATAATAACTAATTTCTTCGTAACTATAGTTTCTAAAATAATTTGTGTACATTTCAGTAAATTGTAAATAATTGGAAAATGTTTTATACATGTTCAAGTTTGTCTCGTAAATTTTAAGGTAGGCCTAATTGTTTTCCGAAATACAAAATTATTTACAACTAGTTTCTGAAGGTTTTGTACACGTAACTGAAGCTGTAAATGTTTCATAGTTAGTTCACAAGTGTTTGCTTATAAAAGCGAAGTCATATTTATATTGGGCGCTATGCGTTTATTGGAGGACGTGAATGAAGCATGAAGAAGGAATGTTTTCTTGACGAGCGACGAGTTACCATGGAAATACTTGTCGGTAAGGTCGTTCAGAAACTGGTAACCGATGAACTCGGCGAGGCTTTGTGCGCGACAGAAGTCTCTATTAGAAACCCCTTTGAGGCCGACTAGAGGCGACATGATGGAGTAGTCGGTGTATTTATAGACGCACATCTGCGTCCCGCCGCGCGGCTTTTAAAAGAAATACACACACATACAACGACGCGACCCTTGTCACCGAGCCCCTGGGGGGAGTGGGGAGGGGCACGCAAACATGCCCCCTCCCCCGGGCCGGGGCTACGTCGCGAAAAACATCTCACCCCTACCAACCGTCGCAAACAATCCACGCCTGATGAGGCGCACCGCTTAATTTGGCACGATTTATCACCGACATTGTGAAGACGCCGCTTCGTGCGACCATAACTCGACGTCTCGGTTACGCCGCGTCTACGCGACACACAGGTGGGATCAGTTTAAATTGATGTGCCCTCCGTTAAAAGCCACTTTAGAGGGGGGAGTGAGTGAGTCTGAGAGCGAAAATTGTCAACACAGAAGCAACAAAAAAGTGTATTCTCCAGTCTGCGTACTTTTTACTCGAGTCATTTCCTCGGAGATATTGAGATGAGGCAGAGTGTGAGCATCATCTAGTAGTCATTAGTCAGTGGCGACGTCGTGGCCGGCTGTTAATGACCTGTACATTACCGCTAATTTATCCCTCTACCCCCCCCCTCTTGCAGTACCCTCGTGGCAATCATATACCTATACCGCCCGAGGGTTGGTTCTCACGTCCAGCTAGCACAGCTGCATACACGCGGCACGTATGCATCACGTCATGTCTAATATCATATGCACAGATACTGGGAGGGCATTTGTCTCATCTTGAATTCCTGTATTTTGTGTCATAACTTTTCTTCTGGCTAAATGCATGCAACTTCAATCTAACTACGGAATATAATAGCCTATATAGGCCTATTGATAGAATTTTGGACATCGTAAATTTTTATTTGCTAATCTTTTTTTCTATTTTATGGTATTTCAATTGTAGTTCCACAAACTTGTACAACTGTAGGCCCTACAATTTTTTCCTTCTAAATAATTTGTTTATAAAGTTTCAAAGATTTACTTTGTAAAATGTTACGAAACATTTGTAGTCTACCAAATTAATTTATTCACCGGTAATAACATACAAAAATCACACCTTCTGGAACGCACTTTTCTTAATAAAATGAATTTTCATTTAATCTATTGTTTGAAAATTAAAATAAAATAATTGTATCACTGAACTGTACATTGAATGTAGCCTATATACATTTTAAAAAATACAGCTGAGACTATGTAAATTTACGTGGTCTTGGGAAAGTTGCGAGGATGCGGGTTCAATTCTGAGTGCTTGTACGATATTTTTTTTAGTAAGTTAATCTGAAATATATTTATTTGATTATTTAATAAATGAATGTAGTGTTATTCTTAAAGTGAGATATGTAGTTACAACTCAGTTTATTTTTTATTGCTGGTACAAGTACAAGGCTATAGGCCTACCAAGTAATTTTGCAAATATATGCGTTGTATATAAAAAAAATAGCTCTTGCGGTTTCGATTTTTACAATGAATTTCTTTGGCAACTGGGTTCCAAATATTTTCCTTACAAAATTACAAAAATTTTATTACAGGCCGTGAAACGTACGGTTGTATACATCCGAATAAGAAACTCTATCACATATTTAGTACCTACTACACAAAATATATTTGCACATTATAATAGCTCTCTCATCAAGTATTGCAATGCTCATAACATTTTTTGGGTAGCCTATGTCCAAACCCTTTCTGCCTCTGTACCGCTTCGCGGGCGCACGTACGACACTCAACAAAGTTTTTAAAACTTATTTTTGTGTAACCTATTTTGACCTTTTTCTACCCCCTCCCTTCACCCAAAATATCTTTTTTTTTTGTCAAAAACCTTCGCGGTTGCACGCACAGCTCACCAAAGATTCATCGCAGGCGGATGAATGAGGTAAGAACTCATAGAAGATAAACATTCATGTTTATGTGGCCTATTACATTACAATTATAATTGTGATTTTAAAAACAATTATCATTCAGTAATTCTATCAGAACTCATTTTAAAGCAATGATTAGAGATAGTGAAATTTCGCGAATTCAATGACTGGCATGTTATAATCAATATCCTATGCATACTCAAGCCCCAACTATTTGTCCACTAGCTGCTACTCAGTGGAACAACAGACAATGAACCAATATACGGAGCTTGAGTATACACAGAATATTTGAAACTAACATGCAAGTCATAGAATTCGCGAAATTTCACCAACTCCAGCAATGTTTCTTCTGAAATATCATGCAGAATAATTTTTGTTTGAAATACATACCTTAAATTCCATCTGTTGAGAATTCGATTTACCTTCGATGACGCAGTGGTTAGAGCACTCACCTTTGAACAAAGAGATCCGGGTTCGCTTCTCGGTGGGGTCGTATATGCGAATCGTGTCGGACGATGCCGTTGGTAGGCGGGTTTTCTCGGGGCTCTCCCACTCTCTCCACCATTCATCCCAACATTGCTGAATACCTCACTCCTCTCACCGACGTTCGAAGTAAACATATCTCAACTTAGATTGAGTCCTCAACCAAACTCCTCGACCTTCGAGGCCACGGATTCCTATTTACGTTATTCTGTGAACGTAATTTTTTAAATTATTGCATTTCATAAAGTTTGCTTAAGTTTTAGCAAAGATTAAAAAATTTTGTTTATTAGGTTTAACCACATTTTTTTTATTATTCCTTGTATGTTAATTTTTTTTTTAAATTTCCTATTTGGTAAACATTTTTCTGGTCTAAAATCTATTTACAAATTTCACACGCATGTGACATATAAGCAAAAAATTAATATAATATATTAAAAATTCTAATGTAAGCTGCCACGTTTTTGAAACTGACTGAAGAGCATAAAATATATTATCCTATGAAAATACATACTACTAAAACGATAAAAACTTGGGGCGCATGCAATAGATAATAGTTAATAGATACATGAATAATATTTGGTTGCAGTAAAAATGTATGAACTGTTGTATGAGTTTACTCGATGACAGCTACTCCACACGTCTTACTGTTATCTGCTACATGCGCCCTTCGTTTCTATCGTTTTATTAGTACAAGTATTTACATAGGAGAAATAATTACACTTTTTAGTCTGTTTTAAACACGTGGTATGTTAACAAATATTTAAATAAATATTGCAATATATGCTAACTTAAGTAATTAAAAAAATATATACATTAAAAGAAAAAATCAGCGCAGGAACCCGTGATCCACCTAGAGGTCTGTACTCAAGTCTAGAAGCTCAGGTCACACAAAGTCAACTACCTGTATCAGTCAAATGTCTTGTTTGTACACTGTTAAAACAGTTTGTAAATTAGCCACACATTCGTATATAAGCGCCAAGAAAGTAGGTATGGTTAGAGATGATGGTTTATCGCGGGAAAACATGACTGTTTGCTGGGTTTCAATACACGTTCAGCTTACCAGAATATTACTGGCTTTCACTTGTACTTGGAGATGTTATCCTATTTGACTGAGCCAATAAGAATCTCCTTATTGTAATATTGTTGTTGGTCTGCAGACAGCTGCATTGTGTCACACGTGCATTACCCAATATACAGTATGTTGAACGAAACTACAGCGTTTTTATGAGTATGTTGGCACAAAACATTTTTGCGATAAACCATCATCTCTATGTATGGTATAAATGTTTCCCAGATATCTATGGTAGCACTACTGTAACATAGCATTTTGTCCAATGTTACAGATGCGTATAAATTTCAATTTATTTGTCAATTAACCTAGGTATTTACTATTCTATGACCATAGTTACCACGTGCCAGGAAGAATGTAAGTTTTAATTGTCTATGTATTGAATGTATAAGGTATTGTGGTTTTGAGACTTTAATGACTTCTACAGCTTTTATATCTAT
>PNEQ01052127.1:0-14818 GCA_003012365.1 Medauroidea extradentata
GACAATTGGCTACAGCTACAGAATGGGTTCTTCAACAGTACATGCCATCATTCATGATGTTTGCACTGCAATTTGGGATGCTCTGCAGCCTATCGCAATGCCTTCACCATCAACTGAAATGTGGAAACAAATTGAAATTGACTTCCGTGAACTGTGGCATCATCCAAATTGTGTCGGTGCGATAGACGGAAAACACGTTTGCATCAGGGCACCACCAAAGAGTGGTTCCACGTACTTCAATTCCAAACATTATTTTTCAGTTGTTCTCCTTGCAGTTATTGATGCGCGATATCGTTTCGTGGCAATTGATGTAGGATCAGAAGGAAGGAACAGTGATGGTGGTGTGTTTTCAAACAGTACAGTGGGCAAAGCACTGGTTGAAGGTAAACTACAACTTCCTCCAAACAAGCCATTATTAGCGGGAGGACAACCTATGCCACATGTATTTGTCGGCGACGAGGCATTTCCGCTTAAAATCAACCTGATGCGACCCTATCCTGGAGAACAAGTGCGTGGAAACATAACAAAATCCATCTTCAACTATCGCCTCTCTCGTGCGCGTCGCGTTGCCGAAAATGCCTTCGGAATATTGCTGTCTGAATTCGGTGTTTATGATCGCCCATTTCGGTGTCATGTTCACCTTGTTGACAAGATTATCAAGGCTACTTGTGTCCTACATAATTTCATGATAAGAAATTTGGACATCCATTCATGTCACTCAAGTGAAGAAGAAGGGACAAACTGTCAGGGTACAGCCAATTCCCAGTGCTTACTGGCGTTTGAACACCAAGGTTTAAGGGCTTCTCAACAAGCCTACGACATACGTGTCAGCTTCGACGAGTACTTTAATAGTCGCGGAGGTGCATACGTTACGAGGGGCAAACATTATAATTGTTGATGATATACTTAGCTGACTTAGTAACCTTGCAATGAATGTATGACTGCAGTGCACAGTTTTCTATATTCGGTGGAAAACATTCATAGATGTGTATGTATTTTGTGATAACGAATAAATAGTTGTCAAGATTTTCATAAACTTACATTCAACATTACAGTATTTGAAATAATACACAAAAATGCTGTGCTTGTTATAGCTTTCATGAACCCATAGTTTTCATTGCAGTGCCATCATTATTTATTCTTCATTAGTTTTTGCAATTGTGATTATGTAGATAACGTACTATAATAATATCGTATGGGGAGAGTACCCGAGGGCAAAGTAGGCCTATCGTACCCTGAGTGCAGATTTTTGTTAATGGGTGCCCACAGGCATCAGCACGACCTGAAGGATGATGTAAAATGAGCCCTACAATAGAGCAATGATGCAGTGATAAAGATGGAGGAAACGGGAGATCCCCAAGAAAACCTGCCGACCAACGGCAACTCCGCCACGTTTCCCACATGCGACAAATCCGTGTTGCGAACCCACCGGATATCGAACCCGGATCGCCTTGGTGGGAGTCGAGTGGTCTGGCAACGCGGGCACCGCGGCCCCACGGTGTTGTGTACACAGGTTCCGAACTATGGCCGTCGGCAGTATATGTTCATTTCGTTTGGGGAAAAAGGAGTGGGTAGGGAAAGATAGAGGACGACTTTCATAAGGTGTTATAATTTTATGGGTAATAAATGACCTTAATGAGTAAAGTTTTATTTGTAAAACCAATTTTATATGGGACTTTTAATGATGACCTGCAACTCACTTGTACTTACCGACCCATGTTACGAATATAAATATGTATATAATTTATGTTACTTGCAATCAACTATGAGATACAACTAAACATGTCTTTACGCAGGACAATTTATATTTGATTGTTGCCTTCCTATATAGTAGGCCTACTACTCTAGAAACACGTGCGAATTGCGCACACACACACACACACACATAAACACCTACACAACACACACACACAACACACACAAAAAACGCACACGTCAATGTTTGAGCGCAAAAAAAAGTGTTTTCGTCATACACATACAACAATTGGGCACTTACTATCTTTTCCCAATAGTGTAGCAATCTCGCTCCAGGCATTTTCTGTTCTTGTTTTGTCTTTATATTCACTTGAATGTATGTCGTACAAAGACTGATGTTTCCTCACTTCCTCTATTAACTCCTCCATATCAACTTATCTTCTCTACGACGCTACTGACGTTTGGTGCACAACAGCAGAACATTGTTGCTGTGCGCATGCGCACCTCAATACGTAGCGCGAGTCGAGATGTAAAAATCGCTCGGCCGGCGAATTCGCTCGCATAGCGCCGCACAGCTCAGCACAGCACAGCGTAGCATCGCGTGATGTGTGAACCGTTTCACCTAGCAACATGCCACGGGATTAAAAACATAGTATAGCTCGGCATAGTGCAGCGCAGCACAGCTTTATGTGTGAATCCACCTTTAGCGCGCCAGGGTTTGCTTTTGATGCAATGTTTAAAAAAAACAAAAGTGCAGCTAGAACTTTTAACAGATTACGATAAATATTTATTCATCGAGCAGGGTATTCGTGGAGGCGTCGCCCAGTGTGTGAAACGTCACAGCTTGGCAAACAACAAACATCTGCCTGCCACATACGACGCCACAAAGCCTCCTGTCTACCTCCAGTACCTGGACGCAAACAATTTGTACGATTGGGCTATGTCACAGCCTCTGCCCATCCGAGACTTCCAGTGGTTGGAAAACTTAGATATCGACGTTACAAGTATACTGGATGATGGTCTACATGGATGTATACTGGAGGTAGACCTAGAATATCCTGCCGATCTGCATGAAGCACACAAAGACCTGCCATTCCTGCCCATCAATAAATGCCCGCCTGGATCAAAACAAAACAAACCAAACTGTTAACTACACTTGAAGACAAGAAAAATTATATTGTACATTATGTAGCATTAAAGCAGGCTTTAAATCATGGCCTGAGAATTAAGAAAATACACAGAGTTTTAAAATTTGAGCAAGAAAAATGTCAGAAAAAATACATTGACCTCAATACTGAAAAACTACAAGCAGCATGCAATAGTTTTGAAAAGGATTTCTTTAAATTACTAAATAATTCTGTCTTCGGCAAGTTAATCGAAAACCAAAGGAAAAAAGAACTCATGGAGCTAGTAAGCAACGAGCGAAGAGTAAAGAAATTGATTTCGAAGCCAACATTCAAGTGCCGAATAATATATAATGAAAACTTAACACTTATGACGATGTAAAAATAAAGCATAACATTTGACAAACCTATATACGCAGGCTTCTCAGTTCTCGACATTTCAAAAACTTTAATGTATAAATATCATCATGATGTAATAAAAACTAAATATGAAGACAATTTAAATTTACTTTATATAGACACTGATTCTTTCATTTACGAAATACACACTCAAGACGTCTATGCAGACATGGCCGCAGACCCCACGCTCTTGTCTGAAATGGATGCCAGCGACTACCCTCCCACTCACCCCTGTTTCTCGCCCACCAACAGGAAAGTGGTGGGCAAATTTAAGGACGAGTGCTGTGGGGAGCAAATAAGCGAATTTGTGGGTCTGCGAGCCAAAATGTATACGTACAGATGTGGTGGCAAAGTGACCAAGAGGGCCAAGGGCATTAAGAAAATCAGCTTAAAAAATAAAATATCGTTTGACGACTATAAAAGAGTTTTGTTGGAGCAGCAGGTTGTTAAAGAGTCAGTGTTAATAACATTCGATCAATAAAACATGACATATACACACAATGTTCAAATAAATTAGTGCTCACATGGCAGGACAATAAAAGATTAATACTCGGCGATGGCATAAATACAGTTCCACATTGTTATATAGAGCAATAAATACAGTTTTAACATATTTTTAGTAAATTATTGTAATATGCTGTGGGGGAGAGTTTTTTTTGAGACTTTGTCGTACAGCCCCAATGTCAGGGAAGTGATTTCTCGTGTTTCTTTATCGGCCTTACCGCAGTTAAGGCTATTTATTATTCATGCAGTACAACTCCCAATGTTTGGGGAGCGATTCTTTTTGTTACACTTTTTTTTAATTTTACATACAATTAGGACTATTCTACATGTCGTATAACCCCAATATCCGGGGAGTGTTACTTTTTTTTTTTACTTTACACACAGTTAAGGCTATTCTTCATGCCACGCTACCCATAATGTTTGGGGAGTGATTTCTTTTGTTACACTTTTTTTTTTACTTTCAATTAAGGCTATTCTTTATGCCGCACTACCCACAATGTCTGGGGAGTGATTTATTTTGTTACACTTTTTTTTTACTTCCAATTAAGGCTATTCTTCATGCCACGCTACCCATAATGTTTGGGGAGTGATTTATTTTGTTACACTTTTTTTTTCTTTCAATTAAGGCTATTCTTCATGCCATGCTACCCATAATGTTTGGGGAGTGATTTATTTTGTTACACTTTTTTTTTACTTTCAATTAAGGCTATTCTTCATGCTGCACTACCCACAATGTCTGGGGAGTGATATATATATATATATATTTATTTATTTATTTATTTATTTTGTATATGTCATACATTTCTCTGTGACCTTGTCGTACAGTCAATGTCAGTGGGATTTTTGCTGTCACTCTCTCTCCCCAGCAGCAGTGGCTTTTTTATCGGCATCATTATTCAGCTTGGAGAGTGGACTGGTATGGTAATTGCATACCTCGTTCTGGGAATTGAGCGCAAATGGGGTCGGGAGGCATTGGTCGGTCCTCGCCCTGGGTGTTTAAATCGGAAGCGATTTCGCATCCCCCTTTCCCCCGAGCTTTCTTTCAGAATTTTTTTTTTGTCATCACTAAGTTGGAAAGGGGACTAGTTGTGTTAAATCTATTCCCTGGGTGCTTGAGTGCAGTGTTAAATCAGATACGATTTTCACCTATCTCACATCCCAAAATTAATGTCATTTTTTCTCTCTTCACTGCCCTGCGGATTTGGCAATGTTACAGCCTTTCCTCTGGGGGTAAGAAGAAAAATGATAATGTTGATGAATTTAAGATGAAGGAAATAATGGTGTTGGTGACTAAGACCTCTGTTAAATATTCTTTCATCTGCGACATTTTAAAGCTTGGAGAGTGGACTGGTATGGTAATTACATACCTCGTTCTGGGAATTGAGCGCAAATGGGGTCGGGAGGCATTGGTCGGTCCTCGCCCTGGGTGTTTAAATCGGAAGCGATTTCGCATCCCCCTTTCCCCCGAGCTTTCTTTCAGAATTTTTTTATCATCACTAAGTTGGATAGGGAATAGTTGTGTTAAATCTATTCCCTGGGTGTTGAGTGCAGTGTTAAATCAGATACGATTTTCACCTATCTCACATCCCCAACTTAATGTAATTTTTTCTCTCTTCACTGCCCTGGGGTTTTGGTTATGTTACAGCCTTTCCTCTGATGTTGGTAAATTTAAGATGAAGAAAATAATGTCGTAGATGATAAGAGTCCTGAGTGTGTAATATTTTATTGCAAAAAAACAGTTCCGCCTGCAGTTTTTTGCCTGTGTGATCATGGTAAGGATTTATGCGCAAGTGTTGTCGCCTCCGACCCGGGGACGGTAAGTCAATGTCGTTTCTCGGGAGGTGACCAGCATGATCATCACAGATGAAAATGTATTTATAACATAAGCAGCTTAACAGCGCGGGTATGGAATCTGACTTGCTTTTATTCTATACGAAAATTGCGCTGTCCCCATCTTTATTCTTCGCATTTCTTTTTACCTCTGTTCTATCTACTTTAAGCTTCTCTTTTGCTGTCGTCTTTCTCTGAGCGTTTTTACTTGTGCTGTTTGTGTTGTTCATTGCGAGCAGCTGTCGTATTTTTTATCAGCTTGTTTTTATCAACCACTTTTTGACAGCTGTCGTATATTTCTGGTTTGCTTTCGGTTTCAGCGTCGTAAAACGCCAATTCAGAATGCAGCGCTATTGTGTGTAAATTTTGTAAAAAAAAGTTTAGACATCTTTCAGAATAAAGTTAGAACATAAAATTTTTACAAAATTTAGGACATGGTGTTTGCTTGATACTGTATTGTCCCCGAGTCCCAACGCCTCGGGGAACCATGCGCGTGGTTGTTGGACAACCATTCGGATGGTAAAGTTGAGGGCGATGCTTTTTTAACCTGTTATATTGATAAAACTTTGCTTGTTTTTCAGCAATGCCGAACCTGTTTCCCTCTGACACATTATTGATGACACCATTCCAGGATATGGAACAAAACTAACATTTTCTTGAAAAAAATAAATATTCTTGTACAAAAGTATGGTAAAATAAAAAAATTAAATATACATTTTGTTCTTTTGTCGCTGTTATTTAACATTTGTCCTTGGAAAGTTTAAAACTAAAATATATATATTCTTTAATTCTTGCCTATTTTTCTCATTGAGTTTTGTTACAGACATTTTCTTTGCAGCGAGGTGTTAGTATTTTATGCATTAGTATTTCAGATAAACTCTAATATTTTCAAATATGCTATCTTCCAACATCTGTTAGAGGTAGTATATTTGAAAATTATAGCATATGCCTCGTTGTAAATACACTTTAAATATATATGGTTATTGAACACGTACACAATAAAAGAAACTTTACTGGATTTAAAAAAAAAATTTCTTGACAGTTCCTGATTGCTGAGAAAAGAAGAGACGTCGAAATAAACATAAGACCTTTCACACAGGTCAAAACTTAAAAAGAAATACAAATAGTCATATATAAGATAATTCAAAAATAAAATAATAACTTCAAGAATATTAAACAAATATTAGACATATCCATGCCAAGTAGTTAAAGAAAAAAATATTTTAACTTTATTTTAAACCCATAACTTATTTAAAAACTAATTGGCATAGGTATGTCTATGCAGTATTTAAAAAAAATACCACATATACAACTTATAAACTTCGATATTTCATGTCCGCACTCGTAGTGTAGTTGACTAGAGCGCATGACTGCTAACCCATAGATAGATGGTTCGGGTCCCACACCCGGCAAAAGATTTTTTAGTTAACTTTGAACTTTAAAAAATCATAAGTTTCAGTTCCCCGCATACAGACACTTGGAACTTGACCCTTACCTGCTGCGATGCTAGCACACTCTACCCTCCAACGTCAGAAGTAAACATTGGAACAAACATGGCTGCGCCCAGCACACGACAGCAGCACCGCCTAGTAGACGACGGAGAAAACAAACCTGGCGACTGCAGCGCCGCCTGGCTGACGACGAAAAAAAAAACAAAGGGCGACACAAGTGCCGCCTAGCGGCCAATGTTGGAATCATGACATCACGGGCAGACGAAAATAAGTGACAGTCGAAAAAATGTGACGTCACAAGCAGACGACATAAACAAACATGGCGGCTGTTAGCAGATGATGTAAAACAAGTGAGAGTCTAAAAAACAAATTTGAAAATTCAAAAACAACATGGCGGACATGACGTCACCAAACGTGGCGGACGTTACATTATCCAATACGGCGGATGTTACGTTATCCAAGATTGCAGCCAGTTACGTCACGGTGGCCATGTTGATTGCGTCATCAGATGCTCCTCAGCCAGGAGCCAGTGTGCCCGCGCTCTCTATTTCTTACTACTAAGGAGGCCAGAGTGCAAATATCTACAGAAAAACCGCCCCTGGTTGTAAACAGGATGGAAAGTTGCACAAATGTAAATTCAGTTTATAAATGTAGATATGTAAGTAGTGAAGTGTGGGAACCAGAGTGGTTTTGCAAGCTTAAAGTACAAAGGAGCCTGGCAGTTATGTGAAGTTTGAAATTGATATGCTATGGGAGCATAAGTAAATGTAATTTCAGAAAAGATATTTCAAAAACTGCAGATGAGGAAATATGCATTGCACACCTCCAACGCCAAACTGAAGACATATTCAGGTAGTGAAATCAAAGTATTGGGGAAGTGTTATTTGCATTGTAAAAAAAAAAGGTGATGTTCCTCCACAGGTGTCGTTAGTTTCAGATGACTAATGTAAATTACTCCCCAACAATTTTAGCATTAGTGGCAAATAAACAGCTGGAAATATTGCAAAAGCTGGGAGAGGTTAAGTTAGACACAACCACAGTAACAACATAGGGTACAGTGCAGAAATATGACAGAGTATTTGAGTGCTTAGGGAACATGAGGATGCACATGGACTGAAACTAAAAAAACAAGGTATTCAACCTCACATGTCGGGGTTTCAAGGGGTACCATTTGCTTTACAAAGAAAAATTTAAAGATAAATTAGACAGGATGCTACAAATTGAAGTTTTAAAGATAGTCAAGAAACCGACAGAGTGGCTTTATGGAGGGGAGTTCATGCAAACCTTTAATGATTTGAATAATTTTTATATTTTAAAGAGATGTGGTTTGTTTTGTAGACATACATTGAGACAATTTTTTACAGTAGTAACATTCTTCTCTAGCTTCCGTAATTTTTGTGTAATGGCGCATAGGGGCTCGGAGGTTAACCGAATATAAAATAGAGGCTCAGGAAGGTCTGGTGGTGTACCATATACCGCCATCACAAGACACGTTAGAAAAAATTAAACAACACACAAAAGAGGACGAAACCTTGTGTCAGTTAAAGAAAGTAATTTACAACGGGTGGCCAGCTACCAAAAACGTCTTACCCATAGAACTTAAACCATGCTGGACATATAAAGATGAATAGGTGTTCACATAAATAAAGAAATAACAGTAAGGCTATGGCAGATAGTGGGAACAGATATAATGCATTTTGGGAGAACTGATTGCCTGATAGTGGTAGATACCTACTCAAAATACCATGAACTGTGCGAATTGAAAGATCTTAGCAGTTTTCACACCATAGCACAGTTGAGTTCAGAGGCTTTGCTACTTCGAGGCAGTTGCAAATCAAGTCGTCCAGTCCTGCGTATCCACAGTCAAATGGGTTTATAGAATGCCATGTACAAACAATATGATCAAAACGGCTGCAAGTGAGAATAAAGATATGTTGACACTGCTAAATTATCGAAACACACCGCAGGACCAGAATATACCAGCTCCAGCGCAGCTGCTATTCAGCATATGCCTAAGGGGCTTATTGTCCCACGAATCGAAAAGTCCAGAAGTGCAGAAGAGTATAGTTCCTCAGTTATACCACAAACTGGTTAAACAACAGGAAAAGTATAACAAGAGCGCAAGGGGACTTAAGCAGTTAGATACAGGTGACGAGATGTTAGAAAAGGTTACAGCTGGCAGAGACGACTAGTGACTAGGGTATTAGAAAGACCAAGGTCGTAAAGAGTGATGATAGGTACCGGGTATAACGTGGAAAGGAATAGGAGGCATATCATCATAGATAGTAGGAATGCACCATTTGTCACTACGGAGAATGAGGGGGAAAGTAGTGAAGAGGTAGATAGGAAACAACAGGCAGGATGGGGGCATGGAAGTGACAGTAATCTAAGTGAATCTAGAGGATTTAATTTGGATCAGGAAAGTGTAAGTAATGACAGCAGTCAAAAGACCAGTGAGGCACCAGCGGTCTACACTTGGTCTGACAGAAGTTAGGCGACCCAGTTACTTACGTGATTATGAATGTTTAATTTAAAATAAAAGTGAGTGTAAGACTACATACATATAATATTGTGTTGTTAATAAAGATAAAACATAGTAACAGCAACCAGTAATGTGTCAGGTGAAACGATATGGTTGTTGTAATTCAAGAAGATAGTGTTGTAAGACTACACATATATTATTGTATTATAGTGCAAACAGTACAGAGAACATTGTAATCAGTTAAGTATCTAGAGAGTAACACTAATGTGTCAGTTAGGTGTAACAGTATCGTGGTGTAAAAAAAGGAGATGTGATGTATGTGACAGGTTATGCAGAGCTGTGACGAGATCCGACAGAAAATAAAGATGATGTAAGAGCGAACACATCATTATATGTATTTGCATCCGATAACAGCCACAATACATATTACATTGGCTGTTAGACATTTACAAATAAAATACTGATCAAGAAATATAATATGTGAAATTCAATGTTTGTAACTTATGTTTTTACACATTAATGCAATGAAATAACTGCAGTTTTATCGTTGAGGTTATCATGTTAATTAGGAACCTTTTCAATGGTTCAGTTGGCAGTATGTGATAGTGTAGAGCAGTTACTTCATCTCTTTGTATTACATACGCAGTAGGCATATTTCGACAACTGATTCAGTTATTACAATTTTAATGATGTAGCGTCTTGTGTTCACATTTATGTTCAAAATAATTTAGTATTTTGTTTATTGGCACATCTTGTCTCCATCTGATTAAATTTGAGTTTTTATTTATTCATTGAAGCTACTGTTGCAGTAGCAACTTTTTAACTATCGTTCTGAATTTCATGTTACGTCCTCGTGTGTTATGTGCGGCCACCGCTAGGTGCGCTCAATGGGACTCTCGCTCGGGCGACGAGCGTTTTAGTCAGTCTGGCTTGTGATGTATTCTTGAGTGGACGGCAGGGTTTTTACGTTTTTGTATGCTCCTTGTCGACGGCGTATCTTAAGGTATGTGTTTATCTATTGTAAGGATTCTCGTAACGACGCCGCCGCATTGCTTTCATTACATTAATGTTTGATATCTATTTCAATGTTGGTCATAACGTTTGATTTACCTGGCCAACTGTCAGCACGATTAAATAGTATTTGTTCTGTTGATTTCATTACCGTTTCTGACCTGGTCAAATTGAAATGTGGATTACTATATTCAATGTAATTATTTCTAGTGGCTTTAATACCTTTGGTGCACCGTCGACAGGGAAGGGAGAGTTACATTCTGTGAACCAAGGTGATTTTGTATCAGCCTGGATTATTAAAAATTCATATTTATTCGTAACGAGGCCCGTACTAGGAGACAAAGTACTTTGTGGTTAAAATAAGTCTAATGGAAGACAGCAAAGACTGATAACATGTAATGTGTGAATGGAAAAAGTTCGTTGTAGTTGATTCTTTTTTTTTTTTTCGATGCACTCAGAAAAATCAATTTGGCAGAGGAAACGATACTGAATCAACGAGAGCAGCTGGTAGCTGTGACGGGAGTGAGAAGGCCTGTCTACATTGCCCAGGACAGGCTTATAAGAGAAGCACAGGATAGTCTACTAAATGGTCAGAGAAGTGTTAGAGAACTTCTTAATGTTAATGTTGTGAAACACTCCGTCAGTCGCTTAGATGCAAACCTGAGGTACAGTAATACACCAGAAGCTCAGGGTGCTGGAGTTGTAGGAATTGAAAATAAAGGAGCACTCTTGGATGCACCTACAGCAGCTCCTAATGTTAGGGTGCAGGAGTGGTAGGAGTTGAAAATGAGGCAGCACTCTTGGATGCACCTTCAGCAGCTTCTCAAGGTCAGGGTGCTGAAGTGGTAGGAGTTGAAATGAAGCAGAATCCTGGATGCACATCTATCAGCTGGGGTGCTTCTTGAAACAGGCCCTGCAGCTTCTCAGATAGCACATATACCCCAAATGACATGTTGCATTTGTTCGAAGGCTTCACCAACAAGGGCAGAATTATGTACGACACATGTTTCACGACTTGGTGGAACATGCAAAACACCAGAAACTTGACCTGGCGTCCTCAATGTAGGAGTGAATTTCGAATTGTCTGTACAACAAATTGTAAAGTTATTGATGTATTTTCATAACAATAAGTTTAATAGAAGTTGAAACATAACATTTTATGAAAATAAATATAATTTCAATATTATGTTTTAATTTTTTTCAGAAAAAGTAATCAAAAATTACCCAGATGAAAATCCACTGATGAATGGCAACAACCACATTTAACCTTACTCTTGAGTTATCTCTTAAGTTATTTCTTTCTTTTTCTTATGGATGTAGCTTTTTCTGTCACATTTATAATGTTAATTATAATTGTACAGATTATTTCCTATCCATGCAGATAGCTTATAGTACAAATTGACTTTTTTTAAATTGTGTTTTTAACATTTTTCTGTATTTAATTGTGTCAAAAATTGTTTGTAAATAAGTTTTTTATATTGCACAAGAACCTTCCATTAGATTAGTACAAACATGATTTTTTTAATAAAGATATTTGAATAACTTTTACCTAGTTATATTATTTTAGCTAATTTTCCTGCCTGTGCGACTGTATGTGTGTAAGTGTACTTCTATTAAAAACTTTTGAACCAGTTGAATGAATTACACCAAACTTTGTACGCGTATGATGTTTTGTAACCTGACTTGAGTTTTATATATTTCGTTTTCACATTTTCCAAATGGTGGCCATTTTTACATTTTTCGATCAAGCTACTCATCTAAGAAACTGTAATTTAGAATTTCATCAAACTCGGTACACATAAAGAACTCAGTAAGATGGAATAGTTTTGATTCATTTTGTTATGCAGTATACACAATTTTAAATTGGTGGCCATTTCTTTATTTTTAGTATAGTATGAGATCTGAGGCAGTATTCTTCAAATTTCATCAAATGTGGTACACATTTACTACATACGAACTTAACTTGTCTTTTGTATATTTCGCTTATCGTGAGTTCATACTTTCATAATGTCAAACATTTCATATTCTTAGCATAATATGACTTATTTGGGGAAATATTTTGCTACAATACATAAACTACTTAGTAAGGTGTCATGACTATTTTTGCATTTCGTTCTTTGTATGTTCATATTTTTAAAATGGTGGCCATTTTTTCTATTTTTAGCATACTGTTATTTCTCATGAATTATTTAACTGAATTTTATCATATTTAGTACACATATACCTATTTATTCTAAGCTGAATTCATTCTTAAACAATTTGTTCATCTTGTGTTTATATTTTCATAAATG
The DNA here is from genome assembly GCA_003012365.1 of Medauroidea extradentata. NCBI lineage: Eukaryota > Metazoa > Arthropoda > Insecta > Phasmatodea > Phasmatidae > Medauroidea > Medauroidea extradentata. The sequence goes on from PNEQ01052127.1 coordinate 12,788, forward strand.
TGGCCAGATTTTTTTCTACTTCTAACATTCTTAATACACATATACAAGTTGACTTGACTGATAGCATTTTTGTTACCTTTTTATTCATATTTTCAAAATGTAAGTAATTTTTATTTGTAATTAGAAAAATTAAATTATCTGAGGAATTTTATATATATTTTTCTTTTCAAATTTTATTGCTACACATATACAACTTGTTAAGACTGACTAAACTTTTGTGCAGTTCGTTTATCATATGTCAAAATTAATATAATAAATTAATATTCCTAGATGAATGCAAACAATTTTAACTGCCGGGGTTAATTTGTATCCTCATTGAGGAAAGTAGGCTTGTCAGGCATGCTGGGAATTTTTTTTATTTTAACATCTTTTTCTGCAGATATCATTATAGATCCACAATATCATACCAATGTAAATAATAAAAAGTAGAGACATAAAGTTTCTACTGAAGTGGATAACAAAAAAATTGCAATATTAAAAGAGCTTTTCAGTCACATTATTATAATTTAATCAGGAATTTGCAATTCAATAAGAATAAGTCCATGTGAGTAGATTGCTCGGACACAACAAAAAACTTACTATATTGGATCTGGAAGTGAGACAGGTCATCAATAATGGATAACCTGAAAGTATAGTGTGTGTGGAATAATATGAAACATAACTGATATACACAATTATATTTTATTTTTTAGAAATTAATAATGTTATTAGATTTGATACCTTTCAAAAAAATAAGTAGCGTTTATTCTAACAATGGCACATAAATCATATTGCCTTGAGCATATATTAGTGCAATGTTGGTATATTCTAGTGAAAAACTAATAATATGATACATAGAAACATATTTTGCAAACACAACACCACCTTCTACCCATAAAGCAGTGTTATGTTTATTACACTATCAGAGAAAGCATAATGGCTTTGGTGTAGATTATTGAAACCTTAGTATATACAAACTACTAAGCCACATTGAAAATTATTATTCAACTACAATTATGTAAATCATAAACAAAATAATGCACTATCGGTACTTTCATGGACTAGTCCATTTAACGTATTTCTTGTATAGGACTGGGTTTCCTTTGCTGCTGACAGCTAAGAAAATGCTTTGGAGAGTCGAAATATCGTATAACCTGAATTGGCTCAAAAAGTGGACTTGGTCCCTTTTGCAAATTCCCGATTCAATTGATATTGTCAATTGTAGAGTGGAAATTCTAAATGATTAAGTGCCAAAAATATGTTTTTGAGTAAAAGGTAAAAACAACGTTGCAAGAGTATGCATACAGATGGGACATGCACTCTTTCGACGATCATAAAAACTATTAGGAAATGTATTAGTACTAGGCTATTACCATAAAACATAGACACAGGTACATAGTTCATTTTTATGTAACTAACTCAATTATGTTTCTTTTGACACTTAGATAATTTACAATTTTCACTGTACAATTCTGGCTATATACTACAATGACATATATTTTGTCAATGTTGAATTAAGTAAGTATTCAAAACAGTAACGTATAGCAAAACATACTTTGCCACAAAATTGGTGTTCAAGCACGACACAAATGATTTTCGTAAACTGCTTCATATTTGTTTTGCAGCTGTGATGCTAGCAAGAAAAGCGTATTGTTACAAGTTTGAGAGCACAAACTTTATATGTGGGCAATTCCCATGAGTTCTTTGGGATAGAGGTCTTATAATTACAAATAAAAGAGTTAAATTAAGTACTGGTTTTAATAGCTCACAAAGCTACGAAATACACAAAACAGTAATCAACTAGAACTCTTGCAACACAATTAGTTATGCACACAATTACTACTGTGTCACAGACACGTTAATTAACTTTGACAATTAAAGCACAAGAAAAGTCTACCATCAATTAATTAAACACTATAAATCACAATAAAATTCAGTCATATATCCAATCAACAGTATTTCTAATAATGACAATGTACAACCTTATCAGTCCGAAGTGGTGATGGCTCACCATGTGCTGCGCAGCACCCCGAGTGCACCACTGTCTTCACT
>PNEQ01052128.1:0-14816 GCA_003012365.1 Medauroidea extradentata
ATCGGCGCGAAAAACTACGGAGAAAAAAATTATGTGCTGCAGCAGTTTTAGCTACTCAAGCACGGATATTTTAATTTTCTATTAGCATTTCCACGTGCTCTACATACCATTTCGACGCCATGTTGAACTGTTGTAAAATAAGACTTGACCACATGACACACACTGCGCCTATGATTGGCCAGAGAGAATTCTGGGTAATTTGAACTCCCGAAAAATAGGACATGTTCTATTACGTTTTTGGGTAACGTTTCGGGTACGAAATCTGCCATGCCCAGAACCAAACCCCTTGTGGAGGTGCTGGAACTGCACTCAGACGGAAGCAGAAATGCTACCAGAAAATGGGCATAGAAACTGCTATGAAATTGGGCATCGTGTGAGGCCGGCTTTATGGCCTCTGAATAGAAACCATATAACTGTCAGGTAGGTATACAGAGGTACTTGGTTAGTTTTTTCATAAGTTGGTAGTGTAAATGTAGTTAACTGTAAACTTTTTAGTTGAAATTAGTTTCTTTGGGTTGTTGTAGTTTAAGGTTTTGCGAATATTACAAATTTGCACAGTTTCTCATGTTTAACATCAGTAAATAAATTATTGATTAAATATATATGTATCAGATACAAACATATACCTAGATGAATTAAATTTTATAATTCACGCATGCAACACAATAAATTCTGATTAAAATAAAGCCGATAGGGTGACTTGCACAGTTGTATAGGTGTAAAAAATTACAAATATTTGCAAAATATTTTATTAAATATCCTAATATAAAACAAACACATAACTGAATCACTAGGCGTATTTTAGCGGCTGAATTGGTAGCGATACCTGCGAACACAGCATTTTAGCACTCCTGTTCACAACAGTGTTTGCAAACATGATGCAACCAACCAAACATTATCGCACGTTTCTGGCAACCAAGGCATGAGGATGGTTACAGTGTTTGTTCACAGGATGTTTACCTTTACCATTATTTCCTGTTTTATTTAGAAAAAATATGAAATCAAAACAAACTGTATTTATGCGCAATATGGATATTTTCCAACAAACGTATTCGTGAAGAAATGTTTTACTTTATACAGCCGAATTATATTCCTGATTAAGCCAGTGGCGTAACTAAGACTTGGGAAGTGGGGGGGGGAGGGGGAAAGGTTTTGACCTGGGAATATCACATAGGTACACCAACCATGTGATGTATGTGGGGGGTGGGGGAATTTCGGATATCAAGATGCAAAGTAGTGACTGGATTTATTTACTTGGACATAATTTATTGCTGTTAATAAGTTTTTTTAAATAGAAATTCAATACCATTCTCGTTCAAATATATATGCATGAATATTTTTTTAAATAAAGATATTTTTTCAAACCTAGTGCCTTGCCCACTCAAAATGTAAAAAAAAAAAAAAAATTATTAAAATTATTATTTCTCAAATATATTGCGCACACTGTCCACTACTGTAGAATAGACAAAGACTCAAAGTTTACACAATTATTTCCAATACATAACAGTACATAACACTGTTAAAACAATAGAAATTGCTTAATTCAAAATAATGGTGCTAGTGGAAATGTTGCAAAAATAAATAATCATACAAGATATATACAACATTTAACAATAATTTAATGACTGAAAATAATAATGCTTTGACAGTACAAAAAGCTAATAAATAACCGTACCACACAATTTAAACAACACTAAAAGTTGTTAACAAAAGTGACGTTATCAAAAAAATTCAGAAATATAAGAAATATGGTGTATTCAGGCTTTACGAAACATACCAATTTGCTTAAATCTAAAGGATGATGAATAAGAACAAAGCACAGTGTTTTTCTGATTCCCATAATCACAAATGTAACAATTACCTGAAAGTAAAGAAAGGTAAACAATAACTATAATAGTATAACTAAATTTGCACATTTAGGGTGTGGTTCACGAATTTGCTCAAAAAAATGGTCCTTTTTGTTAGAAAATACCGAGAATGTTAATTAAGTTAAGAACAAACGAATTACTTATGCAGGAAGTGGACAGTTCGTAGATTTTTATGATGCATCATACATACTAGATTCACTCGCCCAAATTGTAAAAAAAAAAAAAAAAAAAAAAGGAAATTGTCTACGTTTGACTGTATTAGCTCCACGAAGTGACACTGTTTGTCGGAATATGAGTGTAACTACGGTGCGATGACTGAAATCTAAGTTTTAAACAGTAATTTTTACTCGCCTCTGTGAAATGTGTTAATGCTAGCTTTATTATTCAATCCAATATATTTGTATGATATATATTTTTTTTCCTTTAGATAAATTTACTATGTGTTGTAAATTTTTTTTGTATAGGATTAATAAACTTACAAATTCTTATGCAAATGTCGTTATGCCGAGTTTACTCTTCAAATTCATATATTGATAATGAACAAAAACCTTACAGTTCTAGCATGATGCGTAAAATACTGGAGTGCCGTGCGTAGCCGCGCGCGACAAAAAAATATCCAGTTTTAATGCCATCAAGAGAGTGCGTCATAAGTAGCTCACACTGCTCGGGGAGAGAGCGAGTGTAAGCGGAGATGCCACATCGCGTCCCTTCGCCGGCCCGCCTAAATGCTATTTGAATCGATTATTGTAAAAACCCCATAACCAACATTTTTACCAAAAATGGTTATTTCATTGGCCATTGTAGCCGGCATTTTCCTGCATAGTTTGATGTTAAAAACTCTCATCTACAAAGACAGCAACATGTTTAAAATGGAACGAGAAACATATGTTTATTTTAAAAAGCCCACAATCAACATCACTTATGGGGTTTTTCAAACAAACTATAGTTCCGTGCTAAACAGCAGCACTATCGCGCACAACAATGATCATAGTGTTGACTGTCTCATCTGTATGTTCTTCTGTGCTTCGTACGAGGTTGTTTATTACGTAGTTCATTTTACATAATTGTTTTGTTGAAGATGGTTAGTTCAAGCAGAGATGAAAATGTGGGAGTTACTGAAGTTCATAAGAAACGTAAAAGAGGTGTTCAGAATAAAGAAAAATATAGTAGAAACGTTATAAAAAGGCTAGGTTGAAAGGAAAGTCATAAACAACCAAAAAAGGAACTGTGAAACCAGAAGTTAAGATTGGACCAGATTGCAAGTAAGTAAAATAGTTTATGAAAACATAAAATATAAAGATAAATTGTTCTTATAGGCCTGGTAAATATTATCTACAAGAAAATAGTTTGTGCCTAATATTCATCTGAACGTCGAAATATGTTTTTTAAAGCTTACGTGCAAGTGCAGCCAAGCTAGGTTATGTCCACAGTTTACAAAATCTACCGACATTTGTAGTAGTTTTTATAATGCTAAACAATATCCTTGCTAAGCATCGTTGCATGAGTTAACCTAGCCCACATGTATTTTTACAGGTGCACAAAGAAGTATTACATACGAATATCTGAAATGGAGAGAATAACATTATTTGCCAAACTTTGGGATATTGATTCCAAAAATGGCCAGGATATATATTTACAATCTCTCATCACGAATTTGGAAGTTCAGCGTAGGACAAAACAAAATGAAGCAGCTGGATCCAGTAAACCACGCACTGCAAGTTTCACATATCATGTAAAGGTGAATGATGACACATTGCAGGTATGTAAATTTGCATTTTATAACATTTTTGGGGTTACACCTAATCAGATCAGGAGACTGTGCAACCTCTTGAAAGAGGGTGTATTGCCCAAAGACAAGAGGGGAATGGCTCCAGCTCAGCACGCCATACCAGGGGAAGTATGCAAACTCATTGAGGACCACATTTCAAGATTTCCACAAAAAACTTCCCACTATTCAAGCAAGGACATAACTTACCTTAGTCCTGATTTAACAGTAAAACAAATGCATCACTTATTTACAATCAAATACCCTGAAGTCAAAGTCAACTACTGGTTTTACTACAAAATATTTAAAGAGCGTTTTAATTTGCATTTTGGTAGGTCTCAGGTAGACTCATGTATAACCTGTGAAACCCTAAGTGTTAAGATTAAAAGCCCATATTTAAATGAGGCAGCTAAGCGCGCAGCTGTTGCCGAATTGTTAGTCCACAAACGACGTAACAAGAAATTTTATACAAAACTACCGGCCATCCGAAGTAAATGCCAAGTAGCAGGGCTGTGTATTGATTATATGATGAACATTAGTTTACCCAATATACCCGTTCAAGACATTTTTTACTATCAGCAATTAACTGTTAGCATTTTCTACATTACTAGCCTAACAGACAATAGCTCTAAATTCTACATCTACCACGAAGCTATGTGCCGAAAATCACCCAATGAAGTAGTTTCATTCATCAGTGACTACATTAACAATGAGTTAGGTGAACATATCAACACATTATACCTGTTTAGTGATAATTGTGGTGGGCAAAGCAAGAACCATACACTAGTAAGATTTCTAAACTATTTAGTAGAAAAGGGACATTTTGAGTATGTTTTCCAATATTACCCTTTTTCTGGGTCATTCCTTTTTGCCTTGCGATCGTGCATTTGGCACTATGAAAAGAACTATGAAGAAAATTGATCGCATCTACACTGTTACACAGATAGCAGACATTGTTGAATAATCATCTTCATAATTTAAAGTGAAATGTGTCACAGCTGAAGATGTTATGGACTTCAAATCCTGGTGGCGAAACTTTTATAAGCTATCTTGCATGTCAGACTCTTCGTACGGTCGTAATGTACCAAAGAATCAGAAATATCAATTCAAAATTTCCAAGGCTAATGAGTTTTCGCACAGTAATGTCAATAAAGGTAAAGTTGAGTGTAAGGAATACATTGACGGTATATTTCTATCCGAATTCCGGAAAAAAGTGTTTAAAAAAAGATAGCATTTGAATTGCCTACAGAAAAGGCCTACATGCATCGGCTTCCAATTAACATGAAAAAATTAAGGATCTTAAGAAGATTTCCCAGTATTTACCGGACGAAGTGAAACCGTTATATACAGAACTTTATGCATGGCCAACCACTAACAAAGACAACTACAGTGAAGGAGATGATTGAGAATTGCATGTAACATGGCCATCTTTTTCATAGTACTGGAATAGTTTTAGTTGTTGAAATTGTCATTGTGTGTATGTTTTTCACATTGTATTGAATACAGATAAAAATTTTGATATTCATTTACATGTATGTTTGTATATACAACAATAAAGGATTTATTTTCTTTTGGGTTTGTTTGTTTGAAAAAAAAGCATAAATACATGGGTAATTTTTATTTTAATTTTTAATGTGTAATTTGGCTAAGCAATTGATTTATGTCGATAAATGTCTGTTCCTGTGCTGGAATTTACCTGTAAAAACTGTCAGGACAACAAATACATATTTATTGATTTATAGAGTTTTTTTTATTTCCCGAAAGTTTCGTTTTTGTTACTTGTGGGGTTTTTACAATAATCAAATCATTTGCAGCAACGAGCAGCATATTACATTACGTGTAAAGATACGGTGGGTGAGAAAACGACTTCCCATAGCAAAAAAATTATTAAGAAGGCGAAAGTGGTAACATTGTGTTGGCGAAGAAAGAAAGAATTTGCACAAGGAAGCAAGCAAGATCGTGAGGCATGTACGGGTGTTTCTTAAATAGGGGGACAAACTCCGCTTGCATGTTCCTCATGAAAAACTATGACGAAAACACGTTTTGCACTTTTCACCTAAATGCAATATGAAGGGAGTAATGGGCCTCTGAACATCGAATTTTAAAACAGTATTTTCCCAAAATATCGGATACTAATTGACATAAAACTACAATATTTTCAGCATTGCTTAATGCTATTAGGATCTGCAAACCAACAGCGAATGTTGGTTGATTCCTTCCGCCTTTATGAAAATAGCAGGGGTGGCTACCCTCTAATTGCATATAACTTTTTTACCGTCCAGATTTTCGAACATCTGAAGATGGTTTATTGAGTAATGTTACCTGTCTAACAAAAAAGGTCCTCTTGTTGCAATAGTCTAGGACTCTTAGTTTTCTTTCAAATCACAAATAAAGCTACAGCGATAGAGTACCCGAAACAATGGTATCGTGAGTTAGAAACATGTAGGTAACGTTGAATGTGCAGCATCAACAATTCAAGGAATACAACAAAATAAACACATGAACACACTATTGCCTATGCTGTATGCTGTGTATCTTAGGTGCAAAACACAGGACTTAGGAGCATTCTTAAATGACGATATTGAATAAAATGGTAGGTTTGGATGGAAACCCATCATATGAAAAGGGATAGGTAGAAAATTCACTGAAACCTTTAAAATTAAAATATCCAAATGTTGTGTTTTATTCCACAAAATGAATGTTACAGTGCAAGTGTACCAGAGAGAGAGCTTAACAGGTATGCAACACAAAAATATCATTGTAATGAACATTCCTCACAGACACGATTTAGTTGAAACTTCATGTGTAAACCGAGCAATAAAAGACACTAATGCTTTGTATGAATCTGTATGCAAAAAACATAAAAATGTAAAGTATGTTGACATAAGCTGTATTGACAGGCCTATGCACACAAAGAATGGCCAGCATTTTAATGACAAGGGTAAGGTATATGTTGCTACAAAAATATGTGAAATCATAACAAGCAGCAAAACTACACATACACTGAAACCAACATTTCTTGACAGGTGGCTAACACAAAATTGTAACAAAGTACATGAAAAACAAGATAGTAATTCAACCAAAACAAAGACAACAAATAAGACACTGTTAGACCGATGGTTAATACGGTCAAGACCAACAAACTGTGAAAATGTTTTTTAGGGTAACTCAAGACCAGTCAGACCTCAGCTGTTCTTCAATTAATGAACAAAAAATCACAATAAAAAGTAAAATAACCCAACTTTTACCAGCATCAGAACTCACAACCATAATCCATCAAAACATGTGTAGCATAAGAAATAAGAAAACAAACTGGGAAAACATTCTAGAATTAATAAAACCTGATATTGTATGTTTATCTGAGCACTGGCTAAATCAAAATGGAATATTATGTTGCCAGTTCAGAAATTATATTCTAGCAGCTCATTATTGCAGAACAACAGTTAGAGGTGGTGTTTGTATATTTATAACAAAAAATTTAAGATACAAAGTTGTTGATATAGGGACCTGGTGTCAAGATAAAATAACAGAAGCAATCTGCATTGAGGTGCCAAACCTACATTTAACTGCCATTGTAGTATATAGGTCCCCCATTTGTACAAACTTTAATACATTTTTACAGTCATTGGAAAATATATTCACTCAAGTTTGCAACTTAACAAAGAACACTATTGTATGTGGTGACTTTAATGTAGACTTTAACAGTGAGACAAATGAAACTACCAAATTAAAAAATCAACTCCTCCAGTTCAACCTAAAATGGAGTATAATTGACTTTACAACCAAAAAAAGTAGGAAAGTACTTGATAACATAATGACAAACATTAATGTAAGAAATTCTACTTCTTTTAACTTTGTAACAGCTGTCTCTGACCATGATGCTCAAGTTATGAAAATTAAGAGAGCCAGTCTGGAAGGTAAACAAAACACAAACATTACATACACATTCATTAGATATAGAAATTTTAGTAAAAACAATGTTGATCTATTAAGGAATATATTGAACAAAGAAAACTGGACTGGTATCTACTCTCAAACAGATCCAAACTTAGCATGGAATGAGTTCTCAAATATATTTGCAAGACATTTTAATGATGCATTTCCTTAAAAAGTAACTACGCAACACAACATTCACCCAAATAGATGGATGACAAATGGCCTTCGTATTTCACATGCTAGACTTAGGTTACTACACACTGTAGTAAGAAACAGCAAAAATGAAACCTTAAAAGTATAACCAAACAATATCAAAAGGTGTATAATAGACTAATCATAGAAGCTAAAAAACTTTATAATAATAAATGCATCCTCAACTCAGTAAATATAAACAAACAAATGTGGGACCTAATCAGAGCCGAAATAAAGGAAGGAAAAAATCATAAAAACCTGACAGTTAACATACATGGGAAGCCTGTCAATGATGGTAGACAAATAGCAAACGAATTTAATAATTTCTTCACAACCATACCAATTAAATTGTTAAAGGAAAGAGTCAAGTTAACAGGTATATCCACACCAACAAATCTGAGTAAAACAGTAGTTGATTCAGAAACAATTACAAACTCAATATTCTTCATGCCTTGCACTGAGCAAGATGTTATTCAAATAGTAAAAAAACTAAAAAACAAAAAATCTTCTTGTCTGGATGAGATCCCAGTTTTTATAATTAAAGAATGTTGCCACCAAATAAAAACTCCCATCACATATATATTTAATGAATGTCTATCAAAAGGTATCTTTCCAGATAGGCTTAAATGAGCAAAAATCATACCAATATTTAAAAAGGGAGATGAAACTAATATGAACAATTATAGACCAGTAGCTGTATTATTATCTTTTTCAAAAATCCTAGAAACTATTATTTCTAATAAATTAACACAATTCCTAGAGAAAAATAACATTCTAGTAGACAACCAGTTTGGCTTTGTAAAGGGAAAATCAACAGAACAAGCAACATACAGCTATATTGACAAAATAGTAAGTACACTTGACAATAAGAATCAAACCGTAGGGATATTTGCAGACCTGTCAAAGGCATTCGATTGCATAGACCACAAAATACTTATAACTAAATTGGAAAATTATGGGGTAAGAGGTGTACCATTATAAATGCTAAAATCTTATCTACAAAATCGTTACCAAAAAACAATGCTACATTTCAATAACAATCAGGGGAAAATTATTAATTACATATCACTTACAAACCCCATTACAGTAGGAGTTCCTCAAGGCTCAATATTGGGCGCACTTTTATTTATAAATGATTTTCCAAAATCTGTAAAACAGGGTGAAGTGGTAATGTTTGCAGACGACACAAACATACTGATAACTGACGCAAATGAAACAAACCTAGCAATTAAAATTAATGACACAATTAGAGAAATGGACACCTGGTTCAATAAAAATAAATTAATATTAAATATAGAGAAATTTTACATAATGGAATTTATTTTATCAAGAGCAAGATGAACGATAACTGAAAAAGACATAACAAATATTGGAACCAAAAAAATAAGCAAAACAGCAGAGTTAAAATTTTTAGGCCTACAAATTGATCAAAATCTATTCTGGCAGAATCAAATCAAAGAAGTATCAAAGAAGCTAAGCTCCATGTGTTACGCTATAAATGTATTTAAAAAAATTTGCTCTCTAGACGTAGTCAGAACCCTATATTTTTAAAATGTACAATCTATTCTGGAGTATGGCATTATATTTTGGGGAAATTCATCAAATTTGGTCAAAGTGTTCAAAATAATAAAAAAAATATATATATAAAGAATAATAACAGGAAAAAACCAACTATGTCATTGCAAGCCCCTGTTTAAGGAGCTGAATATTTTAACTTTCCCCTGCTTATACATATATCACACAGTACTATATGTAAGGCAAAACACTAAACTAGTTCTGAACTGTAATTTTCACAACTACAACACAAAATGCCACAGAAATTTACATATCATATCGCATAAAACAACAAAATTTGCAGAAAGCCCCCATTATAAAGTAATGTTGTTAATAAATAAGTTACCAAGTAAAATCAAGGACATAGAAAATCAAGACAATTTCAAAAAAGAACTAAAAAGTTATTTATTAAAAAATGCCTTTTATGCTGTACATGAATATCTCAATAGTTAAATGACAAAATACCTTCCAGACTGGCCATTATCTGCTAACTACAATATAAATCTAAATGGGAATTACATTGTTCGTGTAAGTATTTGGGTATAGAATACGTACATACCTACATAGGTATACCCTGTTATGTGTTCAGATACAATGTATACATGTTTACACACATATGTATGTATAGGGATAGGATGTGTTTGTGTATATATGTATGTGTATGCAAATGTTTCTTGTAGAATTTTGCTTTGTATTCATATGTATATACATTTATGTGTAAGTATATTTACATATATTACTATTGACAACTCCCATTCTGGTATGCTCCAGAATTAAGAGGAGGCTAATAAATAAATAAAATAAATAAAGTGCGGAATCTTAGTGCGAGATCTTCCTCAGTTTCCAACTTCCGATTACACTCCGCGGCAGAAATCTGCGAGTGAAAAGAACGCTTAACTTGTTTTGTACGATGCACTGAATGCACCCTCTGGAGGAAAAAAATCGTTGGTTCTGTGGTCGCACGCAATATTCGCACGCGTATAAACGGAATTATAAAGAAAATATATATAATTAACAAGCAACGTGTTTTCTAATGCAATATTATTGTGTACAAATAGTTACAGAGCCCTTATCAAGATACATTTTAATCGCAAGTCATTTTATTAGAAATTCAGGACACTGCTGCCATCTTACCACTAAATGGACACCATTAGTTGTGTCGTCACACGAGAGCACTGGGTGCCGATTAAGGGCCGTATTTATAAACGTCCTCCGAAGGCTTGCTGGCAAGCCCCTGGCCTTTATTCGCGCAGAAGTTCGCTGGCGGTCTTCCACCCTTCCTACACTATAGTTGTCTGCCGATGGATCGCTAGGAGATCGCCGGCTAAAAGGGAGTTGGATGATTCTCCTTCATAAAATTTGGCAACACAGCCTCATTTTTAGCAGCGAACATAGACTCAAGTGCTCAAAGACCACTGTTATGAACACACCTAACTTTATAAATAAAATCGTTTCGATTTTGTTTTCCTTGTCTGTAAACAATTTTGTTGTCTTTGTTGTGGGACACGCGTGAGATATTCGAAGTGATTGAAGGATGCCGCGGAAAAATTTGACTATGGAAGGTAAAAATTCGACAGTGCGATACACTCCTAAAAAAAAAAAAAAATAATAATAATTTTTTTTACCTGATAAAAAATACAAAAACATAACTACATATAAGAAAACTTACTCCGTGTCCAACTACAACAAAAGGAAATGTGGAAGAAAATCACTGTAGAATGTATCGCGCAGAGATGAACTTAAGTTGAAAAGGGATCTTCCATGTCCCTAATATATATTTTGGGTAGTCGCGCATGTCTTTGGTCATCTCAACGAGCTGTATAGTAAACATAGAGGGGCGGAAACGGCAATCTCCAAGGCTCTGAGGTGAAGCCCAATTGAATGTGGTATTTTGACTCTAGATAAAATGGCGGATGCTTATTTCCGGTCGAGAGACGAGAGCGATTATGCTAATTTAAACATTATTATAGTATAATATATATTACAATAATTAGTGGCATTTTTTTCCTGTGTTTAGCGGGAATATAGTGGAGCTATAAAGTAACGGATTTTATGCGAACATAATGACGGATTTTTAACATAATGTTGGCCACACTGCTGTTCGCCATGTTTTATGGGGTCAAAACAGCTGTTCAATTGTGCTTCACTTTGGAAGAGTTACCGCCCCTCTATGTTAACTATATAGCTCGTTGGGTCATCTATTAATTCATAATAGTTGACAAATTCATCCATGTGCCGCATGGATTCGTTAAAATTCCTCGCCATATTTCACAACTGGTCTCTACAGAACAGCTGGTGATTCGCCGAATGAGGTCTGGCCATCATTCACCTGCAATCTCCCAAAAAGTGAATACTTGGTGGCGAATGGTTGTTCGCCGGCTATCCGCCGCTCTCTGAAAGAGGTCTATAATGTGCAAAACTCCAGCTTTGGGTGGAGGGAGATTGGTTGTACTTCGAAAGACGTTTATAATTACGGGCCTAAATATCGCATTTGAGAGGTGCAGCGCAAAATTTGCACCTGCGCTGCGTTGCTTTGGTATTAAATATACAAATACGCAGGTGCAAGTGGTCACGTGATGGCGCAAAGTGACTGAAAATCTGCGACTAGCAAATGGCTCGACGCAGGTATATCTGCGCCCTTCGCGCATGCGCATTGGACAATTTTCGGGTGTGTGAAAGAGAATTAACATAAAAGTTGGTTATCTTTAGTGTATCCAGTGTTCTATGAACTTTAATTATTTACGTTTTCGTGTACACATTTCAGCTTTTAATAGCTACAATCAGTGTTGTCAGGTGTAGGGATTAATCCCTCGTTGGAGGGTTTTTTCACTTGTAAAGGGATTTAGGGATTTTTCGTTGAAAACTACAGAAATGTAGGGATTTTCCAGAACTCTTTAATTTTGTTTTCTTTTCATTATTACTAACTCTGTTATATAATACTTCATTTTAACATTATTTCACTTTCCGTTACATAATTTCTGTTTACATAATTTAATTCTACATTCTGTCCTCAGAAACTGTTCCGCTACCATACCCAATATTAGTTGTCTCTTGAACAGTCTTTTCTCATATCACATATGACGGCATAGATATGAACATGCATGGAGGTATTGTAGGGAGCTCAGGAGAAGGCAAGGCTCAGGTATGCGGCTGGTGGTGGGGACAAGCAGAATGCTATGTCGACCCCCACCACCACCCTGCCGTTCTGCCTTGCCTTCTCCTGAGCTCCCTACAATAGGCTTTATGATCAAATAGTAATAAACACCCTTATTATTAGTTACGCGTATGCTTTTTAAGCGGAGGCAGTCGCGACCATGGTCGAGAGTTTGCATAAACCCATAATTACAATGATTATTATTAATTTTTTAATGTTTTTCAGTGGGCAATGTAAGGTGACTTTTGATTTTATTTCGACACGTGTGACTTGCATTTAAGTGAGGATGGTCAGAGTCCTTCAACGCAAAAAGGGAAATGTGAATTAAGTGGATGAAAAGATGGGGGGGTGTTAGAATGAAGGAAAAAATTGAGTAATATAATAATAATAATAATTTATACATTCGCAATTGTGTTAAGGCCCGGTGGCGAGCAGATTCCTTTCCATCCCCACAGTACAAATCCTCCAGTCCCCTTCTAAACCTTCCAACCCCTCTTACAGTCATACATAATGGAAAAGAGTGAACTTGAAAGAAATTGCATTACTCCATTCCATAAAAATGTACTTTAAATTAAAAATGTTTCGAAAATTACATAATTGTTTTCTAGGAAAGCCGATGCAGATAGTAGTGTGAATACAAAATATCTTAAACTTGTTTTCGATATTGTAGAACATAACAGAAGTATTCATTCCATGAATCATGTAGTAGAAATTAGAAAATCTGCATTTCCTGACGTTGTATTAGTAATTTATTTCATATAAGTGTATGAATAGCACGTACAATACGTAAGTTAAAATGAGTGTAGGGATTTTTTCACAGGAAAAGGGATTTTTCACTTCCTAAGTAGGGTTTTTTGTTATGCACTACCTGACAACACTGGCTACGATCAATGAGCTACGATAGTACGAAGTACAGTAGAAGTACGAAACTGAAATGTTTTTTTTCCTAACCAAGCAATTAAAAATGGGGAATGATTAATTATCCTTTCCGTGGAATATATTTTGAGGGCATTTTTTCGTGTTACACGACGAGAAAATAGAGTTGGTTTGTTGATGAGGTTATTTGTAACATTAAAAACTTTGCTTAAAACATTTATGCAAATGATAATGTAAATAAATAGCGAATATGTTTTGCAACTACTTGTTTAGCTAATTGCTTTGAACAGTGACATTACCTCTATTTTTCTTGCTTGGATGGGTGGTTTCAACATCACATCTATCTCGCCGACTTGTTTCCACATTACACGTGCTGTTGGGATTCTCTTTATTTCATAAAATGGGAGGGCTATCATTTTAGTTTTAAGTCTTTCGTGAGACTTGCTGTCTACACATATCACACCCTATCTCGGTGACTATTGAACTTACAATGATCTAGACCTAATTAAATTTATAGCAGTATAGTTGTACGAAAGCCACTCGTATTCACTACACATTAGCAATGAATTATTTAGAAATCAACGTATCACGATTTGATAATTTATGACTTGCTGAAAGACGAGTGCCACATGTATAGCCCACCTAGGTAATAGGAATACACTCACAAATACCATGCCACACAAGTTAAAAATAACCTACGTGAATGTCAAACTAGGTCACTCAAATTAATACCAGTACAAATATAAAAGGTATACATAATTTTTGCCCTAATCGCGTCACACGTCTATCACTTAAGGCACTTATTTTCCGTTAGCAACATAAAGTATGTAAAAACTGGTTACAGACGAAAACCACTCTGATGTGTTCCAATTGTGCTACAAAAATGCTACTGTCCATAAATATAGTACTTAATTATTCACGAACAATCGCATTCAATAAAATTGAACACATTGACGTGTGCGCAACCGCCCACACAATTCCAGCGACCGTTCGCGGCCTTCTATAGCGATACCAGCCAGGATGGCCAGCATCGTCGGTGGCTAGCTGAGCGTAAGGAACGCACCCTAGGGCTACCCCAAGCCAGCTAAGTCAACTGAGCAGGTTACATTAATGCGACATCCGCCCACGTGGTAGCTAACTGACCAAAACAGCTAATTACGCACGTAACAAGGAAACCACCACCACCGCAACGTGAAGCAGCAAGTAATTTGCAAGGGACATTGGTAGTTTCGTCAGGCATGACACTGTCGCGGATCCCGAGGTGTGTACTCACCGAAGCACGTGCAACCCTAACTTCCAGTGCGGGCGGAAGGCAAAGAAAACCCATATACCATAAAACACAGAATAATTTTAGAGAGTTAATGCAGCATTCAAACGTGTGTTTACTATGTTCCCAAAAATGTATGAGTAATAACGTTCAACGGCTCTAAATCACGGAGCGCGACCCAGGGTGACAACCTGGCAGAACTAA
>PNEQ01052129.1:0-27191 GCA_003012365.1 Medauroidea extradentata
ATATTTCGTAAAAAATATTAACAGAAGCGTAAAATAACGAGATCTGAAGCAGAAATCGTTGAAACATATTCCAAAGTCTGTGTAAATATATGTTGAAAGAGTTAAACCGTTTAGAATGCTGCGTAAGAAGGCGGCAACCAGTGAAATCGAACGTAGCTCCGTCGCTAGCGCGCCGCGAGCAGAATTCAAGCCGGTTGCGAGTGGGTAGGCAGCCCACTTGCCAGTTCTGTGCTGAATCGAAACACACTGTACGTAACAGAGTTGGATCAACTTTCTACTTTCGTACGTATGCTAAGTTGCGGTTGTGAATGTAGCACGTGCAAACGTAAGACTCAATACATAGATGCACGAGTATTTCGCGTATTCACCTGGCGACAGCCTAGACTTGTCAGTTCTATACGTGTACAGCTGAAGCCGAATATCCATTGGCTTCTAATAATACAAACGTGTAGCACGCGATATCCCCACGACTTGTTTCCTTATTTATAACTGGCTTGCAGTCGTCAAATGTGTGTTAAAACCTCTCTCGTCTAATCACAGAAGGAGGAGTGAAGTATACGTTATTGACGTTCAACCTGACCTAGAATCAGTACGTGAAATAATCGTGCCTCTACAAATTACTAGAGAGCAGGGCCATTTTTATGCGAATTTTAGGCCCGGACAACATAAAGTGGAGTCCCCCCCCCCCTCTGACAAAGTTTTTTTTCCTTATGTAGATGCAGTGATAATTTTTAAGGCATAACATATTTATCTTTGTATTGGCATGTAGTCACTAATATAAACATTACAATTACAGAAACATACCACATTAAAATGAATTGTTTACACAGGAATATTACAAATAAATTTGCGAGCAAAGCAATACTAATGTAAGTTACTAAAATGCAGTTCTCACAAAACTAAATGCAATCTTAGTATTGTTGTGCCATATATAATTAAACGCCATTTCAGTTTAATTATTAATAATTGTTTTTTTTTATTTTAAAAGTGAGGCTCCTTAGAATGTGAGGCCCGGGGTAGATGCCCTTCTTGCCTGCGGCCCCACCCCCTCCCCTTAGAAGCGACCCTGTTAGAAAGTGTGGTTTATTACGGGAAAAGTTGGCTATTTGCTAGTCTTCAGTGTAATATCTACGTGTCTGACGTTTTTTCTACATTATTCGTGAAGGCTTCTGATTTTCTGGAAATATTGTTTGTTTTTTGTTTCAAAGCTTTATGTGCATATCTGCAATTCTCCTTCGTGGTCATAGACGGGAAAAGTTTGCGTGTTCTCTGACAACTAAGCTAGCCTCAAAGAATCTTGTGTGCTCAAGCTGATAGCTGCAACTGATTGGCTGCTCACTGAAACAGTCATACCAACTTATCGGGTCTGCATCTAACAGCAACTTTGTGATTGGCCTAGCTTCATCCAGGAGGTCTCAAATAATTCAAGAATCGCAATTGCAAAGGTGTCATGAACATACAGTTGTTTAGATTCTAGCGTGTGCGCGAAAGCAAACGCGAATATTTCAGGCAGTGATGAGATGTTTTTAACTCTCTCAGGCCTTTGGGTTCCACCAAAGCCATCTTTAGTAGAAGGCCACGGCCTTAGAACTGGCAACCCTGCCAGGATGGGTAATTTTAACTCTTCTTTTGTCTCGCCAACGACAGTGGCTTCCCCTGATTCGCCGGTATGTAGGGCAGAATAACGAATCAGGTACAGACATTGCCTTTGGAGGGATAAAAGTAGTGTTAAAATGACTTTTGTGTGCACGGTTGTCAGATCTAAGGGCACGGCCTTTTAGAGACCCGGATATTTCGTGGATTCAACGATTTGCCGGCTGAACTGCACAGTCCTTTATATACTGTGTCCTCAGATACTTGTACATTGTCTGCTGCTACAGTGAGTGTATAGTTGTATATATGACAAGGTAGCTCGGCAGTCAGTGAGT
Organism: Medauroidea extradentata; assembly: GCA_003012365.1. Classification (NCBI taxonomy): domain Eukaryota; kingdom Metazoa; phylum Arthropoda; class Insecta; order Phasmatodea; family Phasmatidae; genus Medauroidea; species Medauroidea extradentata. The sequence continues at coordinate 1,929 of PNEQ01052129.1, forward strand.
GTTTTCATACAGGTATGATACTGGTCCATAGTCTTAAAGGAAGGGTTTAATTTAACACTGACCCAGTAGCCAAGGTAATTAATGTGTACAAGAGTTTGAAATATAACGTCTTCTCAAATGAATTCGCGAACATTCTGGGTTTCTACTGATACTTAGGGACACCTGTTTTTCTCGAAACGAATTTTGCCTCACTTAGTTTCCGTGTCTTACGTGCACACCTGCAGTTCCGCTTCGTGGTCAGCGATTGGATAGTTTAACTGTCACGAGCCATGAGTTTCTACCGACAAATCACAGCCGTGAGGTGTTGCAGTAAAGTTTTTGTAATCGGCTCAGTCAAACGAGATACGGCTCTTCACATAGACACGCTGCCAATAACCATGAAGCAGGATTTCAGATGTGCACGTAAGGCTTTGAAAAAAAACTGGGGCAAAATTCTTTTGGGGAAAAAACAGGGTCCCTACTGATACTAAAGATGGCTGCGGTTCTACCAGTAAATCACAGACGTGTGGTTTCGCACTAACCTTGTTCTCATTGGCTCAGTCAAATTAGCGATTTCTCTGCATAAAGACACAATGCCAATAACCACAAAGCAGAGCTGCAGATGTGCTCGTAAGGTAATGAAAACAAAGTGGGGAAAAAATATTTTCACGAAGTTCAGGTGTCCCTAGAGGCGCGAGTTCAATTACCTGTATATCATAACCAATTGCCCTTTGAATACTCAAGCCACAGAAAATCTAGGAGTTCAGAAGTGAAATTGCGGGTATGACGGCCAACTCAGTCACTGACGACAGCAAAATGCCTTCGCCGGCGAGCAACAGGGAGGAAACGCCTACCGCCAATCAGATAGCTGGAAGCCAGGACAATAGGAAACCTGCCGTATAACATGCAGGAGCCAAACACACACGGGGCTGGTATCAACAACCTCGGGCAGCCAATAACCGGTGAAATTCGCCCGTATCGAATGAGCCGCCACGTAATTTCAAGTCTGTATGAATATTTAGTCTTTGCTAAAGCCCCGTCTATTCGATCGTTGTTTTCTGTTCCACTGAGTTGCAGCTGATGGACAAATTGCCGGTCGTGGATTCTAACATACAGGTCATTGAAGTCGTTAAATATTCCTTTCCCTAGTCACTAGTTCACATTACAATGTACTTATTCTACAATAAGAGTTCAAGTCTGAAGATAGTGATAGTTTGATATTCGGTAGCAGACCGTCGAACCGTGTCAAAAATTTGTTTTAAGCCGTAACATGCTACACTATTTTGGAGACTCTCTTGGTATAGTCCATTCATGATAAACTGAGCCCTTTTGAGATCAATAATTGTGAAAAATCACACAGTTGCTGCAGGATACCTAGCACAAACAATAGTTTGTTTGCTCCCAATAAATAACGTAGTGATTTTGGGAATGCAATTTTAAATTGTAACTTCTTATTAGGTGAAAGGTGTTGAAACTAGTGGAGGTTGAAGTGTTCTCTTTTCCGCGAGAGAACTATACAAAACGTTCTTACGTATTTACACTCTCTATACTTATTACATGTACAGGTTAAGTGAGCAATTCTGAAAATTACCTTATCAAGAAAAATATTTTTAAAAAATTAATTGAATTGTGAAGCTCTCAAACATAAGCAACGTCATAAATTCAATTTTCACTTTCTCGTGTGGGTGGTCATGCAACATATTTTTATTCGTTATTTAATTAGGACTGGGATTCGTTTTCTAGACAAATGTATTGAATACAACAATGTTTGACAGTTAATTTATGTTGCAAGTGAATTTGGCATTATTTATATAAATCAGAATCAATTCTTGTGATGTTTTGAACATTTACAAGTGAATATCGGTCAAAATAGTCTACGAAAATTCAAACAGACGTTACTTCGAAACGGACATGTTAAAAATACACTAGTCGGCAAAGAACTTCTGCATAAGGAAGTATCGTTAGTTATTAATCATAATTGTTTAAGGGCGTTGGACCCGAAAAATTTAATTTTTTTTTTTATATTTGTGCCAAACACCGTTCAACTTTTGCACATCAGATAACACGTCATTTCTACAAATAAAAAAAATAGGCCCAATAGTTTTTGCAAAATCACTCATCAAAGTCACGAAATGGTCATTACGGTGCAGCCAAAATCAAAAAAAGTAATTAACTAATGAATTCAAAATTACGGGAACTGAAATCAGTGTATCAATGCATTTCATGACATGTTTCACAAAAGTTAGTTTTGAATATTTCAGTAGTAGCCGAAAGTCAAAGTTATGCAAAAATTTACTCATTTTCATCAATTTTTAAAAAACACAAAAATATATCGCTTTTGTGTTTACAAAAGTGTCTTGAAGTAGTTCACATCATTAAGTATCGATATGAATTGTCTTGTTTCTGCAAGTTAATTACTTTTTATTATTTTGGCTACACCGCAACTGCCATTTTGTGACTTTGATAGGTGATTATGCTAAAACTATGGGCCCTAATTTTTTTTATTCGGGGAAATAAAATGTTATCTTATGGGTAAAAGTTTAACAGTGTTTGGCACAAATATAAAATTTTGAATTTTTACGGGTCCAACGTCCTTAACATATTTGTGTGTAATAAGCGTGACACAATAAACAACTCCGTATAAGTGAAGTGTTTGCTCGCGCGTCGCGTGTTTACAATGTTTCTACGCGGGATGTACCGTGAAATGTCAGCGAGCAAACGAAGCTGCCGTCTCAGAAAGCGAGACATTTGCTCGTCCCAAAGGTCAGACGTCACCGATGGTATTCAAACAAATTGCAGAAACGAGAGCGGCTATTAGAGATTTTATTTTTATATTCATATTTATTTTCGTCAGGCTTCCAGAGATAAAACGTGCTGTAAAGGTCTATTGAAAATAATTTAATACACCGGCAACTACTCGAGTCATTCAGTCCAGATGATGCACGTCAAAAATAGTCAAATTACTCTATTTACATTTTACAGTTACTCGTCTTCATGCTGTTCAATTTTCACAATATTCAGATACGTGCGAAAAATTCTAGCCTGAATCCATTTAGTTGGAGAAAACAGAGACATCTCTCGGATTAACACATTTTATGTAACGTATGCTCATTTGATTGTTTGTGTTTTTTCACATCTGTGCAAAAAACTTAACATTTATTTTTAGCAAAATTTGTCGAAAAAGTCCGACACTGTGTGTTGTTATACAATACACAACTGCTGTCTGCAAAAAAAAAATATTGATTTTGGCTTATTTTACAATGAAATTTCTGACACTTTGAATACATCAAAAACTGCAGTGTTTATTGCTACCAGGAAAATGGTACAAATAAATGATGGACTGAGATTCATATCGGTGTTAGTCACAATTATTTAGTAGTGTCGATTTTACTCTTATTATTCACATTTTCCAAAAGAATATTCTGTAAAAAATATTTCCCTCATAACTAAACATTTACATTCCATTTGAGTACTGCAAGAACGTACTGCAATTTGCATGTGGTTAGAAAAAACTGTTTACGAGGAAACTATTTTAACTTACTTATGCCACTGTAAATCCCAGCCCCTCAAATATATGTTGTATTAGTGTCAAAATGATGCATAGAAATTCTTCGATGTTGATATTAATGTGATTTAAAAATATATTATCGAAATAATTATAAAACTACGAGGCATCGCAATAAGGGCACCGCCTCACTGGAGTTATTTTGCGTATAGACAGCTCAGGCGCAAAGGGTCTATTAGGGTTACAATGACGTACACACACAACCGTACAATCCTTACCCGGGATTCGAACCCACGACTTCGGTTACATGTATCGCAGTTCAGCACGATCAGATCTATACATTTACTCTACACTGTAAAAATTGTTTATATTTTTACAAAAAAAATCTTTGGATACCCGGTTGCCAAAGAAATTCCTTGTAAAACTACAATGGTTGTCCTTGTAATAAAATACAAAGTATATGTTTGTAAAATTACAAGGAATAGCCTTGTAGTTATACTTTCAAAAAGGGGGGGGGGGAAATAAATGTCCATTGTGCCTCATAAATGTACTTCATAAGTAACACTGAACTTATTTATCAAATAACATTTAATAAAGGACGTTTACATGAAATGATTTTGAAAATAAATAAAAAATTGGACGTTTTAAGTTTTGAACCACTCTCCCCGCGTTGCATCACAAAGACTCCAAAACCTCGTCATAGAACATACGTCACGTTCAATCTGTATGTTTCTTTACTCTCTGCTCTTGACGCAGTTATTTACTTGTCTACGCGAGGAAATGCAGCGACCATTTTGGTGGTTATGCCAACTACGCCAAAATCACCGGAAATATATACATGAGGGTATCAAAGAATCTTTTAACGTTAAAAACTAAAATTTACAAACATTAAAGAACTTTTTATTGTTAAAATCATATTATTCTGTATCTGAGTTTTTGAATGATCATGATATAGTCGGACTACATAATTTTTATTTTGTTTTTTAGATCTTTTAACTATTTGTTATGTAAATGTCTAGTTATCTGGTATTTTGTCAATGTTGACTACACCTACATCCCCGAGTATATCATACTCAAAACTGGGATATATAGGATGGCTCTAAATAAATAAAATAAAATAAATAAACAGAGATTTGAGGAATGATTTACTTAATTACTACTTATTAATCAATTATGAAATATATTTATCTAATCTCTGATACACACTCGCACAAGTGCATACAACGCCAACGTTACGCTAGAAAAAAAATTAATGAGGGACAGCTCATGTTTTACCTTCGTGAGGAGTTAAGTACGTCGTTAAATTACTTCATGCAAATGCTCGGTAAAGAATTTAGTCTAGAGCAGTTTTCTTGTTAACAATTCCAGAGTTTTAATTCCAGCGGGTGGTGTAAGGAGAAAAAAAAAGAAACACAAGGAAATGGGGAAATGACACACAACTGAACATTTCCGTGGCAGTGCAGCCAACCTAGCAGCGACGTAGCCTTCTCGCTATTCACAGGGAAATAATATGGTGCTTTCCTTGCCAGATAAAGGCGGTCATTTGAGAGAATAGGAGGGACGTTAATCCTGCTGCATGTTCCTAACAAAGTGGCAAGCAAAACGGCAGTCTACATAATTAAAACTTTCCTTTTGTTTTCCGCCACGAGTAACTAGCAATTATTCTCATTTTTCAAGGCAAGTTGATTCAGAGCTGGTCTCAAGACAGGGTCGGCGTGTATAAAAAAAAATAAAATGCATTACGTAAGCAGTTTCCTTGCTTTATGCACGACGCCTGCAGTAGCAAACAAAAGAGAGTAGTCTGCTCCTAAGTAGACCATTTAGAACTCTTCGTGAAGTCTCGTAGGAGGAAGAGAGAAAAATAAAAGAAAGGTTAATTACTAGCATAAACACGAAAAGAGGAACGAAAACAGCAAGAAAAAAAAGCATTGCAGGGTGTTGAACTGTTGAATGCAACCTTTCATTCCTTCACTTATGCAGTCTTGTAAGTTTTAACACTAAGATGCCGTTCTCGTCTCGCCGCAATGGTGCCAACATCGACCCGAAAAAAAACCCTATGCGTAAACAAGATCTCTTTATCGTCTTGTTCGCTTATGCTATAAAACATACGCGTGAGAAAAAAAATCCCCATATTTAATTTTAGTATTTCGCTCTGCGAGGATACACTCAACTTTGTCCAGAAAGATAATAATAAAAAAAAGTACAGCCAGCTTTATAAGCAGTTTTATTTTTTCAACGTCAGACCGAGAGTGGGAGGAAGGAAAAGTAATTTCAAGTTTCTGCGAACTTTTGATTACTTCGCTATATTCCTGCCAACCTCCCGCCATTGCACCTCTTATATTTTTTCCCTTCTTTTCCGCCTTTGAAAAATTATTTCAAACGAATCTCTTTAAAAAGGAAGACGGATTGAAATTACATCATCTTTTTTTTATCTTAATGCGCGTGTAAATGTAATCGAGGGGACTTGCGGGGCTTGTAATTAAATTCGAATGTGAAGGTTGGCACTAATAAACGGAATTAAAATGTTTAAAAGACGCAAAAGTGTCTTTTCTCTTAGTTCTCATCTGCGCCTCCCTTCGTCACTTCCCCCCACTCCCTTCCCAACTCCGGCAATCAAACGGGCAGATAAGTCGCGTAAGTTGGCTTCCTAGGTGGACGTGAGGCATAAAATCGATGGAGCGTTAAGGGTACTGTTGACCGGTGAATATAATGCATATTACCTACACCAACGCCCTCAGGCAGTGCTGTACTATAATTTATTTTCCTTTGTCTTTCGAATCAAGTTGGGATTTTTAGAGATACAGCAGTCAGAAAATGATGGATTATTATTATTATTATTTTGATGGCCTCTAAATTTATGCTGCTAATAAGTTTGGTGAATTTTCAAACATAAAGCGGCATAGTTTGAAATGTGTTTTCTTATATGTATACGGATAGTGAAGGTGATTCTTATAAATGTATTAGTTCAGTATGTGTATTGTTGTACATTGCTTGTCCAGCTCGTTGTCAACTGAAATCTGTGAACAAGCTGTAGGATTGACTGCTGAAATCTGCAGTCTAGCCCTGTCTAATGCATGCGAAGTAGTATCATAATAACAAAAAGAAAAATCGCAAATAGTTGCAACACACTTCAAGCGCAGGTAGAGGGAGTTTATCTTCGACAGCGACGATTGAAGAAAAACCGCAAGCCAAGTACAGATACTATGGAGGTCGCAGCTTCGATTCTAGCTGAGAACTATTTCTTAACTAAGCAGGTGTGAGAATATCCTTTTTCTCTCCACCCGTTCACTCAAGACTGCTTCACACTCACCCAATATCACCACTAATCAAAATCTCTTAAATTTATTCACATTTTTTTTAGAACACAGTTTCTATTTATTATTGGGAAGGTGACGGCCTCAGGAGGAAAACCTGTGGCTATAAGTTGAGGATGAGCTTGCGGTGGTTGGTCATTGTGTTCCGCAAATATATGGGTGAAGAAACACACACAACACACAGTTCTGAACCTGAGAGATAGCATTTCATTTCTCAGTCCCGGCTGGGAGTGGAACCCAGGACACTTGGCCCACTAGCCAGTATCTCTAACAAATGACTCAAGCTGTCGGAACTGGTTTATATTTCGTTTGAGATAAAGTGAAAACTAAAAATTTAATCTTTGAAAAATATTACTAGCCTTTGCTACATTATAATTCACCAGTTGCCTTACTGCCTGTATGGTTGGCAGCGAAATTGCGCAATACAGTTCCATGTATTTTCCTATTTAAATACAACAATAACGAACTAAAAGCAACAGAAATCGACGTAATTGTATTTATATAATTAACTAGCTTACCCGGCGAACTTTGTTCCGCCTTAGCGGCAATAAATGAGCAGACTTTTGATTTTATCAAGGTCAATTTTTTATTTTGATAATTAATGTAAATTAAAATAATCAAGTATTTTAATGATTCTTTATTGGCCATGTAAATGAACAGCTAGAGTTATAAATATTGTAACTAACACGACTTTCTTATATATATATATATATGTTTATATTTATTTATTTATTTATTTATCAACTCTGTTCCGCCTTAGAGGCAATAAATAAGCAGATTTTGGATTAAGTATTTTAATGATTCTTTATTTTCCATGTATTTTGGTGCATAGGTTGCACTCTTCACTTGTTTTATTATCAGGCGCAAGAACAAACAACCCGTGAACATGCTTTGTCGGGAACGATCCGATCGTGTTGGTCGCGGCATTGTCAAAGAGAATACAAATTACTAATTATTGATTTCTGACAAAATTTATAATTATCAAATTTTCATAAAAAGTATCCTATGTCCTTCTCGTAGTTCTAAGCTACCTCCCCACCAATTTTCAGCCGAATCAGTTCAACCGTTCTTGAGTTATAAATAGTGTAACTACACGACTTTCCTTTATATATATATATATATATATATATATATATATATAACCATTTTCCAAATCAAACTACATAGGTGCCTATCGACTGTGCAAGTTATCTTACACGCGTAAACATCAAGTGACGTGTCCAGAGAGGTTAGAATTTCCCATGGTTAGCCGTTACGCGCGGAAAAATACCAATTGACTGAAAATAGAAACTCAGCAGGGCTTTCTTGAGTGCTCACTTTATCCTGAACCGCCTATACATACGCTATTAATAGTAACACATGATTTCCTGGTTATTTACTTCATTTCAGCAGATTTGTAACTTTCTGCAATTCGCTTATATTGACGTAGCAGAGGAAAAAATAAACACAACGTAAACCTATAAATTCCACTGTATTAAAACGCCACTGTCTTAAGATCACACAGTCTTAGGTTATAATTCTTGAGATGACGTTCAATAATATTGCTCCCTTAATCATGAGCAGCGTATATCCACGTTACTTAATGAACCGTGTCCATTTAAATCTTACTCTCAAAGATACATCAACAAAGTCCTGTATACACTACATGCAATGCTACGAAATACACAAGGAGTTCGAGGTACGTTCCAGAGGCCATGAGATTAACAACTATTGCTGCTCGTAAACTGGAAGTAGTCCGTTAAATCGAGCTCCAAAACTGCCAACATTACGAAGACGAAGAGAAAGGAAATTCCGTGCATTTAATGTACTAATAAAAAAATTATACTCGCTACGAAAGACGTATTAGGCATACACAAATATTTAATACCAATTTTTTATATTTTGATATTATTTTTCGAATTTATATGGTACGGGTGTTGTTAAATTTACATACATACAAAAGCTGTTACGAGACAAAAAATACATAATTAGGAACGAACCTCTAAAATGTGTCTAAATAATAACAGATAATAACATAAATTTCCGTATTGTTTAAAAAGACAAGTAAAATAAACGTGAATTTGTAGGGTAGTTTTATAGCCCTTCTACTCACTTCACAGACAATTAAACCAAAATTTCGACTTACTTGCAAGCTATCACAGCATAAAATTAACGCTACCTGTCTTCACTCACTCCGTATAATTATATTATTACGAGATAGCGCCCTACTGCGCCATGCCAAATCCAGTCTTACCCCTCCCCAACCAAACAACACGAGAGGCTTCCTCCTTCCCCTGTGACGTCATCCGAGCCTGCCAAGAAGCGCGCTCAAGCCTCAACTGCTACGACGTCCTTGAAGAGCACGCGCCCGTGCCAACATGGAAACTTCGGGGTCAACTTGTGTCATCGTCAAGCTGTGAGAATGATCTCGGGGTGTCGTGGCCGGGTATAAATACAGTCCGCGGCGTTCGAGTAGGGCAGTGGTTATTTTGGCGCTTAGCCTGTGAGCGGGACGTGTCGTATCGAAGGTGGCGGAGACGACAAAGGCGGCAAGGAGTGACGCGGAAGAAACGCAACGAGTGTTGGCAGTGCAGTGACAAGTGTTGGAGAGTCTGTGGACGGTGCAGTTGCGTGTATGGGATGGACGAGCAGGTTAGGCCTGCAAGAAAACTGTTACAGAAATTACTCAGAATGTTTTTGTACGACACAATTTAAAGCTGTGCTCTCCTGTTTCTACAGTAATTATTTTTTTTTAACTAAACGAAACCAGATATCACAAATTTGTTTGGCAGTTTTGTTTAAAATTGTACTTGCAACGATATATTTTCTTTCAAGAGAAGAAATTACACGATATTGACTAAAAAGTAATTTCAAAAAATTTCGTTAAGTCGGTTAGGCGTACGTCTATGGTGCGAGTGGTCGTGGGTTCGAATCCCGGCTAAACCATAGATCTTGTGTTGTCTCTTCCTCTTACTTAACCCTCACCAGCTCTTAATTAAAGGACCATAAAACACTCACACCTCACCATCCTCACATGTAGAGGAACACAAAATTTTACGTGTACCTACACAGATCCGAAAATACACTATTTCTACACTATAGTTCATACTACATGATTAGAGACATGCAAAATTCGCGTTATCATTTGGTAGCAGACTAAGTTCACTTCCCTTTACATAACAGAGTATAATTAGCGATTCAATTGCCCACGAACTTTCACGTGTTCTCATTTACGTGTGTTACGTCTTTACAGAGATTGGCCTACCTACTGTGTAAGCATTCTCCGCGGCAAGTCACGACAATATCGGCCAGCAAGAGACGTCGAGCGAGCCTATAGTCACTTGGAGTCTAGTCAGCTGCCAAAAAATAACGCGAATTTTGCATGTCTGTATACATGATGTGTAGTGCTTAGCATGTGGGCTATGAGTCGTGTTACTGTGGAACGCCATTGCAGCTGTTATTGGTAACTACGTACCAGAAGAGTTGTATTTAACTAGACGGTAGGCATTGTAAGATGTAACATCCACAGTAACAAGATCCTGCGCGTGGACCAAGCACTGTAAGTTATGAGACCTCTAGTACGATAATACTGGGTTTTCTGACTCGTACGTTAGTGTCTGTGGTTATAGGTAGTTCGGAATAAAGTGAGCACTCAAAAAATCCCTGTTAAAGTTCTCTTTTCAGCTAATTCATATCTTTCCGCGCGTAACAGCTAACGACGGGACATGTACAACCTCTCTGGACACGTCACTTAATGCTTGCGCGTATAATATAAATTGTGTAGTCAGTATGAATCGATACAGTACAATAAAATAAAATTTATCAATTTTATAAAATACAATTATGTCGATTTTAGCTGATTTTTTTTTACTATATTGATGTATTTAAATAGGAAACACACTCGGAACTATTTTGAGTAATTTGACTTCCAATTATGCAAGCAGAAAGGCAACTATAGTTATGTTGACTCACGTGCAGTAACGGCTAGTGATATTTATCAAAGGTTAAATTTTTAGTGCTCACTTCATCCCGAATGGCCTACACCTCAAAATATTGTCATGCAACAATAGAGCGTCCTGTACACAGGAGTCTAGAAAATACGTCTTAGCTATACCACAGAATATCCAGAAATACAGAAGTGAAACAGCAGGTAGGACTGCGAACTCAGTCACACACGCCAGTATAATGGCTTCCCTGGCCAGCAACATGGCGGAAACGCCTACGGCAAATCAGCGTACAAGGTGGCTGCCCTGCTAGTCAGCAGCCAGGCCAATAGGAAACCTGTCGTAACATGCAGGAGCCAAACATACACGGGGCTGGTATCAACAACCTCTGGCAGCCAATAAGCTGCGAAGTTCACCCGTATCAAACGAGCCGCCACGTCATTTCACGTCTGCATTACTATTCGGTAGATACCTGAAAAATTCGAGTTTTATTTTGGCCCCAAGCTATAATTTCAGCAACTGTAAGTTCGTGCCACTTTCGCAATTGGCCCGTGACTTATTTGACACTTGCTGGACGTCGCTTAGCCAATAGTTAGGGCCCGGAAATTTTCGTGAAAAGATTTTTGCCCCACTTTGTTTCAGTGTCTTACGTGTACACCTGCACCTCAACTTCATGATTATTGGCAGAGTGTTTTTGTGCAGAGTTATTACTAATTAGACTGTGCCAATCAGTACATGGATAACTGTGGCACAACACGTCTGCGATTTGCGAGATTTAACCTCCAGACGTTGTATGTTACGGCATCCAATCACTGACCACAAAGCAGAGATGCAGGTGCGCATGTAAGGCACTGAAACAAAGTGCTACAAAAGTATTTTCGCGAAAACTACCGGGCCCTAGTAATAGTACAGAAGCAACTAAATGCAGGCCCATATCACTGCGTCATCGAGCAGCTAGTGAGCAGATAATGTCTGCTTGAATACATATATGTTCTTGCAGGCTAACCTACACGTCAGTGTAATCGAGAAATATTCCTGTCTCTACTATTTAGTCTGTGGCCATATTGAGGGGCCTCCAAACATATTTGTAACATACGCGTTGTATTTTTATTACTACGGACAGGAATGTTTGGTGAAAAGATTTTTGCCCCACTTTGTTTTAGTGTCTTACGTGCACACCTGCAGCTCAACTTCATGTCTATTGACAAGAGTCTTTTGTGCAGAGTTGTTATTCATTTGACTGTGCCAATCAGTACGCGGATAACTGCCTCACATCACGTCTGTGATAATGGTTTAACCTCAATACGCTGGGTGTTACGGCACCCAATCACTGAACACAAAGCCGAGATGCAGGTGCGCACGTCAGGCACTGAAACAAAGTGCTGCACAAATCTTTTCGCGAAATTTCCTACCTCTGTTTATTACCATAGAGGTTTGGTCTGAATTATGTTGGTAATAAGTTGAGCAGTTCTTAGCTTAAAACAAAATACGCGTGACATGCTAAATCACCGTCCATGGCGCTAAGCAAGAACTTCCCTTAAACAATTTTTTCCTCCGCGGGAATATTGTAAGGAAAAGCGAAGGTCAGCTTTTCAGAACGTGTTGAAACTCCGGGACCGAAAACACAAAAATCCTGTTAGTCGCGGCCTTGGAAAGGTCACGTTTACCGAGATTCTCGAGCACTTCCGCATATTTTCCCGTCGCTGCCAACCTAACCTCTCACCACGAGCTCACCCAAAAAAAAAAAAACACATAATAAAAAATATAAGCCGCTACTCTGGCGGAACCCCGTTAACCCAACACAATGTGATTTACGAACACGATTAGTTTCGTTGTCCACCTCAAAGCACCCCAGTGTTCAGCTGACTTAATAGAACTTTCAGTCGATATCTGCGTTACAAATGTACGAATTCACGAGCAGTAGTAATTCGTGCGTAACTTAACACTGGTGGGAAAGCCTGTGTGAAGAAAGGAAATATCATTCCGAGGTAAAATACGTTTCTGTCTGTTTATAAGTATTTGAGTAGTGGCGGAGAAACTAATGCAAGCTATGTGAAGATTCGAACGTTGAGTGTTAATAAATAATGAATGAGTACTACTTAATATTAAGGGACCTGCCTTCCTCCGAGAACTGGCGCGAGCAAGGACTGGAGCACCTGAAAATATTTCCCTACACATTCGTGTAGAAATATTCTCCTTTCCTCAGTGCAGGAGATTGATTTTGCCGAATATAATTTAACATGTAAATCTGTAACCTTGTTCACGTTATGGCTCTCAGGTAAACAGTGTCCTTAAGGGGAAGAACTAGTTGCTAAATTTTATTTATTGATTTTCTGCAATAACTTCTGTTTTAAAAAAAATTATAAACATGGCAATGTTGAGGCATAATATATTTGTGATGAATTTTGCAGATCATAATAGTGTTTTGTGTTCATTTTATTGGACTTGTATTCATTCTTGAAATTAAACATATAATTCCCTTACAATGATTCTGCATGACAAATTACTGAAAGATTCCATTATTATTTATATCGAGTAGTTTATCAAGAATTGATCCTATGTCTTGTCAAAGAGACAATTTTGATACACCAAATAGGATAAATGTTATGACTAGAAAACAAAGATACAAGAACATTATCTACAACTCCCCCTTAAGTAATAACGCACTGAATAGTGTCTTCACAGTAAAATATCAGGAAGTTTTTTATATAACTAAATTAATGTAATTTCAAAATATATTTTGTGGTTAGGGTTACCCCCACCATATTCACTTGACGGACAATATCGAAAACATATTTTCGAATAATTTTATGGCAATATATCACCATTTAAAATTAACTCACACTCTCCTGACTCCTCATAATTAAGGGGCCCGCCTCCCTGGAGCTGTTTTGCGCGTTGGAGGCCCAGACGTAAAGAAGCAATTAGAACAACTAAGACAGGCGCGCCTAGCGTCCCGTCACTATAGTCTGTCTCATATAAGAATTCCACTTTTTGACATTTGTGTTTGCATTTTTTTTTAAGTTGTTTCCATGAAATAAGCAGTGTTTTCCTCTGCCACAAGTAACTTTTGCACACACACACACTTAGCTAGGTCTCAAACTGTGCAATTTATCAAAATTAAAAGTTATTTCCTGCAGAAATTGGTACACACGATAGCCTTCAAAACTGTCAAAAAATGGAATTCCTTCATGAGACAGACTATACTTTGTGCAAGGCGCTAAACTGGCGCGCAGTGTTTCTGTTGAAGCGCTGGAACTACGGGACTTTAAGGGGGATCGATCCCTCTCAGATCAGATATACGGCTTATCTTATAAATCAGGGAATAGAGACATTGTTTTACTTTCTTCACGCTGACAAGGCATAGTTTATTGTTTCAATCACTTTCTGGAATCAATATGGCATTGTTCCTGTTATTTTTGTGACCTCTGTAGTCGCTCCCGTAAATAATGCAATTTTTTCTTGTCAGCTGTTTCCCATTGCAAAATAATGAATATACTATGGTTGCAACAGTTTTAGAAAATCGATTAAGTTGGTCTCCATGCCCTGTAATGACAAAAATTTTGATACATCGACTAGAACAGAAGTTATAGAGAAGAAACGGTTAAATCCAATGTAGTAGGGATCAATACCCCTTAAGCGGTGACCCTACTATTATATTGCTGGAAAGTATGTACCAAAGTTGACTGCACGGCCATTAACATGTTTCGTACCAATCTAAGCAGTATATTTTGTGATACAGCTAGGCGAAAAGGTTGTTTTCAGACATGTTGGAGGACTAAGAAATAGTATTTATAATGCGCGTTGGGTTCTGAAAGTACTTTACAAGCCTTGTCTGAAATGTGACTTCTTCGCGTAGATAGGTACAATGAGGGAACGTATAGTAACGAGTCTATAATCACATATTGCTAACCCACTGCAGCGCAGTTCTCAGTCAGGGAGGCGGGCTCCTTAATGACGCCTGATTTCCGCGGAAAGATTTTTGCACCAATTATGCCATACGTCCACAACTTATCTGCAGCTCTGCTTCCTGGTTATTTGCTGATGTCTAGAGACTGGAAAAATTCGCAGATTCACTGATCTGTAGGCTAGTCTTCAAGAATATATGTATGTATTCAAGCAGACAGCAGTTGTTCATTAGTAGAGCCACGATTTTATGGCGAAAATATTTTTGCAACATTTGGTTTCGATGCGTCATGTGCACACCTGCAGCTCTGCTAAATCGTCTGTGGTTGGATGATTTTACTCTCACTGGCCTTGGCAAATTACAGACGTACAGACTCACAATAATCTTATTCTGATTGGTGCAGTAAAATGAGAAACGTGTCTGAACAAAGACACGCTGCCAATAACCTTGGAACAGAACTGCCGATGCGCACGTGAGTCACTGAAACAAAGTGGGGCAAAAATCTTTTCGCGACAAATGCGTGGCCCTATTCATTAGCTGCTCGCTGACCTAGTGAGATGGGCCTGCATTTAGTTAAATATATATTATTGGGTCAGCGACTTACACGAGGTGTCAAATAAGTCAAGGACCAATTGCGAAAGTGACACGACTGTACAGTTGGTGCAGTTCTAACTTGTGCCTAAAAGAAAACGCACATTTTTCAGGTCCCTGTTGATGTCTTTGTGGAGAAACTTCTGATACTTGTTTCTGCCAATCAGAACAAGGTTGTCGCGACACCACACGTCTGTGATTTGCTGGTAGAGCCCAGAGCGCGTGAGAGTAGAAAACACCCAATCACTGAGCATCAAGCAGGGCTGCCGACGTGCATGTAAGGCACACTGGAACAAACTAGTGCAGAAATCTGTTCGGGACAAACTTGTAACTCTAATGTTAACGCACCTCGAGCCGTAAACAGCAGGCCGAAGCTGGACGCATCCGGGGGCGTTGTCTCCAGGCGGTCCCCTTATTCCAACCCATTTAGGCGATCCGGGTTCGATTTCCGGCGGGGTTGGTCCCCGGATTTTAGCACGTGGTAAATCGTGCCCGACGATGCCGTTGGTCGGCGGATTTTCTCGGGGATCTCCCGTTTACCCGCCCTTACATTCCGGCGCTGCTCCATACTCACCTCACGTCACCCTTCACCAGCGCTGAAGACCTCGATGTTAAGCGCTGACCAAAATCTCTCGCTCACTCCTCCAACCCAAATCGTAAGCCGAACATGATACGATAATAATTACAGCAGGTCTCGAGTCACAATTAAACGTTCCGTCTTCGAAGCGAGGCGACGAACAACGTGTGCAGGCTGTTCTCCGTGATTGATGGCTGGATTAAGGCTGGTGGAAGTTTGCGTGGACTTGTAAAGGAGGGGGGGGGTCGGTGGAGAAGGGGAGGAGGGTGGAACAACCCCCTGGGCAGTTAATGCCAGAGAGAACACAGCCGGACAACCGGCCCAGTATAAATAATGAATAAAACTTCATCTACGAGAAGCATGAATCAGAGGCGACGGTTGAAGAGAACACTTGATGAAGCTATAAGGGGAGGGGGACAGATGACTGCGTGCAAGAGAGGAACACGTGGACAAACGATGCGATGCACAGAAAAAAAATTAGAATGTTTTATACAAAAACGTCACTGACAATGAGTAACTATTTATTGATTGATTTATAATTTTCATGGATCCTAAAATGAGACAAAGTCTCCAAGACATTAAAACACGCAAAAAAATGTTACAGTGCCAAACGTAAAAATTACATAACATATAAAATATTACTCAACTAAATAAAATATTTTACAATTAATAATTTCATCAGCTTACAGACTGTTAAAATTCTGGTATACCTTCATATATTAATTCTATTTCAAGAGATAAATACTTCTACTGAAGTGAAGTTTTTTTTTTTATTAATATTCAGCGAGAATATAATGTTTAGGAAACACTAACGGTTGAAATGTTGTACGTATACAGCAAAATGCTGTATGTACCGCAAACGTTCAGATTTTTGCTTTACAAACGTTATCTTTGTAATCAAACTCCCGAAGTAAAGTTTTATAAAAGCACAAGAAAAAAATTCTGTATTTGCTGTTTCCTGCATCGCAGCATTGACACAAAGGCTTCGTACAACCAACCGTAGACACATTTGTTGACGGGCAAAGAAACACACGCGCGTACACACACCGTCCTAGAAAAATATTGAGCACCGACTGGAAGGACAAATGCACGTTGCCGTAGTATTTTATATCCGTCTGTTTTAGTAAGTCAAGTCAGGTGCGGTATTCATTACATTCAGCGCGTATTTTTATTTCTTGCATTCTTCTGGGTCGCGAACAGCCTCGATATAACACCCCCCCCCCCCAACACACACATATATAGTAGATCAAAACTTCTTTTGACGTGAGTAAACAAGGCAACTATTACTCTACATTTCTTTGTCAACTATACTTTAATACACAGTTTGTCCCGTTTAATGTATCGTAGCTCATGCCATATTTTGTTTGACCAGGAAAATTAGTGGGCCTAGCACAAAAACTTTTCTGTTTCGTCTTTTCCTGGCGTTTATGGTTGGAAGTTGCCTCTATATTGGGGGCGGGGCCATGTCTACAATTGTACTTGAATACAGTCAGTGTGGTACAGCTGTGGTTTGTGTGAACTGACACAAGGTTTACTCAACTCTTTTTCTATTACAATACAAGTAATGAATTTATCATAAACGGTTGCTAATCAACAACTGACATATGTACAACTGGTTTATAGCAGACCATTTTACTGATTAAAAGCAAGTATTAAAACTTTTTTTAAATTATTTCCTTTCTTTCCCTTACCTGCATTATTTTCCTGCGTATGAGAATAATGACCCGTAAAAAATTTATTCTATTTGTAATGTTTCTTGTAATGAAAGACTTGCAATAAAGCCTAGGCTACATCCGTTGAGAGTGTTTTAAGGCCTTGTTACGGAGTTTTGCAGTGATTTCGAAAATATTTTTTATTGCTACCTAATACTCATATCAAAATTTCGCTGAACAGTTTTGACACTTATATGTTATAATTTGTAACTGATTTTTTTTGTAGAACTGTACTGAACGTTTTTTTTTATTACCCAAAGTACCACGTTTATCGTCGTGAAAAAAAGCAAAAATGAAGGACATTATTATTTTTCTGGCGAATGGTACATTACTTTAAAAAAACGCGTCCACAGTATTGTGCATCGTGTGATTGCACATTGACTCAAATTTTTTTAAAACTTTTGGTTAAAAAATATTTGAGTTATTTGCACCAGTCGGAAAAAAAACTCGGGAATAAGCCCTTAACTGCGGAGTCGACGTTTCTAGTTAGTGGACAGTTGCACTAATGTAAGTAATTAAAACTACATAGGTTTTTCTTCCGTGACGAGTTTTGATGATTGTAAAGTCTACAATATAACGCTCTTGTAACTGAGACTGGTAACTGAATATCATTACGCTTCGGCAATGGTAGTACGCTCATTAACTGCTGAATGAGATGTCTCTGGTAATGGCGTCATTACCCTGGCACGGAGATTGCGTACCGACGTAACGTCGCCAGCATAAAATGATGGTCTTGCCCGCAGCTGGAATACAATCAGACATCTCCGGTATTGTATTGCGTTGTAATTAACCACTGCGGCTAGTCGGTCGCTGTCTTATTAAACAATCTACAGTATGGATACGCCACTGCTGTCAGGTACGTGAATACCAGAGGTTTATTGTGCCGTGGTTCTTAGATGCGGCTGTACCAATAACTTCTATGGAACGAGCTCTCACTTAACAATCTTGAGTTCCTGCTCAATATCCAGGAGAGTTGCAGCAATCACGATCGTAGATCCTTGAATCCGATGTGAAGAAACGAGCACCATGAAATATGCTTCAAAGTAGAAACAGGTCTCAAGTAGTATGAGTAGAGATGATGGTTTATCGCGGGAAAACTTGACTGTTTGCTGGGTTTCAACACACGTTCAGCTCATTAGGAGATTACTGGCTATAGCTTGTACTTGGAGCTGTTACCCTATTTGACTGAGCCAATAAGAATCCCGCTATTGCAATATTTGATGCTTGTTATTGGTCTGCAGACAGGTACGTTGTGGAAAACGTGTAATACCGCATTATTAGGGCCCCGGTAGTTTTCGCGAAAAGATTTTTGCCCTGTCATCATGTCTTAGTACAAGTGAAAAAGCCCAAATGATTTACAGAATATATATATTTCCTCATCTATATCACAACATCTACATCCAACCTTGTTCCTACACATCCTGACTAGCTGAACATCACTAGCAAATAAAAAACATCGGAAGTGATGACACTACACACAACACTAGTCAAAACAACAATAAAGAATGTTTTCTAACATGCCCCACTTTGTTTCAGTGTCTTACGTGCACACCTGCAGCTCAACGTCATGGCTATTGGCAGAGTGTTTTTGTGCAGAGTCGTTATTCATTTGACCGTGCCAATCAGTACATGGATAACTGTCACAAATCACGTCTGTGAATTGCGGGTTTAACCTCCACACGTTGTATGTTACGGCATCCAATCACTGACCACAAAGCAGAGATGCAGGTGCGCACGTAAGGCACTGAAACAAAGTGCTGCAAAAATCTTTTCGCGAAAACTACCGGGCCCTAGTAATACCTTACCATACATGTCACAAGAAACTACAGTGTTTTCAAGGGTATGTTGTCACAAAACATTTTCGCGATATACCATCATCTCTAGGTATGAGTGAGTGAGAGATATTGGTCAGTGCTGAACATCGAAGTCTTTAGCGCTGGTGAGAGGCGACATGAGGTAAGTATGGAGCAGCGTCGGAATGAAACATCTATTATTTATACATATATAAACGTATTCCGTGCCAGTGTTTTTAAGTGTGAATTATATAATTTCCGTAAGTCAGTTCGTTTTCGTTTCTCATATAAAATAGTTTTATGCAAATTTGGGTTTTTACTTACCATTATACAAAAACTGTGGAAGCTAAAATTTTATTAGAGTAAAAACTAATCACAACGCACGTCTACAAAACAAACAATATCTCGTAAAAATATAACTTCTTTAATTTATAATTTTGCAGGGAACGCCATCACCCGCTTAAGAGACTGTGTCACGTATTCTGTTAATAGCATTAATTTTCGTTTAATAAATAAAGTATGCGACAAATAACCGGCAATGTTTCTTTATGTAAATATTATATTTTACTATTATATGCATATTAATTGATGGCATTGGCACCGGGAGTTAATTAGTGTTTATTATTTGATTAGAGAGAATTTTAATCTTCAAATTTAAAAATGCTTAATTATTTCATAGCTACGCTTTTTTTTAATACGATGGGCGTAGTGAAAGATAAAGTAATTAACTATTTGCCTACAGAAATGTTTTCAATTAAATCTTGCAAGATTTGTAATCAGGTAGAAATACAGAAAAATTCATCGTAATAAGTGATACGGGCTCTCAAGGGTGTTCAAATGTGATAAAATCATAATTTCATATTTTTATGAAATATTGTTAGTTTTGTAGACGATACTTGGGAGTGTAGTTTCCTCGTACGAAACAATTTCTCTCATAACTTTCTCATAACGGGGTGTCAAAGTCGAAATTCGCACGTTCTGGTGCCATGCAAATAGTGAAACCAAATTACCTACTCACACAAAATAATTCACTGTGAACTTACATCCCATGAGCTATGCAGTAAAACTTTAAAAAATCCACAACTTCATATTTTGAATTTTAAAAAATTGCAAATGTACAGAAAAAAAGTTGCAAATTCAGAATGTTTTTTAAAATACAAAAACAGTTCGCGGGATTTGTTCAAATATTTTATTACGTTGCCAATAGTATGTTATTTCACCGTGAATTATTTCACGTACGCCAGTCAAGTTGTCTTCACTATTTGCATGGCAGCAGAACATGCAAATTTCGACTTTGACGCACCGTTTTGAGAAAACTATGCCAGCTAAAATTGTTCCGTACGAGGAAACTGCATTCACACGTATCGTCTACAAAACTAACACTATATCATAAAAATATAAAATTATGACTTTATCGCATTTGAACACCCTTAAAAGGACGTGTCCACATTTTGCTGGAAGTCAGGTAACCTTATACTGGGTGGATGCACCACAGTTGTGGAGCCTTGGAGAAGTCCCTTGAACCACTCTTGACTCTAGCAGCGTCACGCGTGCACAATTTACTGCTCATTAGCATGTGAATAGCTCTCCTTAATGCTCTGTTAAGGCCTGCGTGCTCGGCTGTGTGCCTGAGGGCCAACATCCCGGCACATATTATAAAGTTGTCGACGCTGCGCCAAGCAACCTGGAGACTGTTGCTATACCGCGCGGCAGCTCTCCTAGGTCGCTAACTTCACAAACAGTTTGCAGGGAAATATCAATAGTTTCGTGAAGAACGCCCGCCTGGTGTCTGTATGTTTGTGTGAGTGAGGCACGGCGCCAAGGGCGATGTTGACCGGCTCATCTGGTGCGGTATCGCCTCTACCGCAAGACATTGACACGGCGTGCAGTTGTATCGTACATCACTCGCCTGACTGATACTTTCAATGGTAACTCTATGGTTTTGTTGCTGAAAAGTTTTAATCGAAGTCCAATACACTTTTGTATTGTAGTTTCAAGTGACACCCGTGAGAACTTATTTTTATATATAATAGGTTGGAAAAGCTGTGTTTAGCCATTCTAAAGGGCTCCAATGTGATACTTCTAATTAACGTGATGTCATGAAGAAACTACCATTGCGAAATCGTTTGAAATTCGGACAATCCGTTTTCCGCAAAAAAATTTAAATTTCTTCTATCTACTAGCACTCAATTTTCCAGAAGTACTACATTTTCTTATTAACTATGTGTTTTCGAGATTCTGACCCACTATTTATTAACCTGATAAATGTTTCGAAGTCGCTGGGATTCAAACCCACGCCCGTATGATTTCCAGGCAGCAGCTGTAACCGTTTTTTTTTTAATTAAAAAAAAAAATGTCAGGCTCCTTGGCGAGGTCGCAACATCGCCAACGAGCCAAACATCCCCCCTTTACAGCTTTAGTATTTGACAATTCCCCAGCTGTGACAGTATTTGGTGAGTCTGACAATTGAAAAGAAGCTAACGGACAAACACAAATTTTACACCCAGCCAGACCTGGGAATCGCACCCAGAACCCCTCGTATCCAAGTCGGTCGCTCAACCAACCGAGCTACGGGGGGTCGGCGCCGTTGAACCACAGTGAAAATTTACGAGTAAGTGAGTTCCATGCAGTGGTAAGATATCAACTAAGAGACAACTTTGTATTTGATATCCAGGATTCATAGTGATTATTAATACCACTTTTTTTTTTAAGAAACACAGTAAATTACGTTTCTAAATTGTAGAAAAATATTTCCATGAATTTAGGGAAAGTTGCGGTCAAACATCCGTAAACTGGCAATACGGACAAATTTCCGTAAACAATATATTACGGAAGCCACTTCCGTAAAATTACAGTACTTTTCTGTAAATATTTCCGTGAATTTACGGAAATTTTTAACAGTGTTGTCACTTCACATCACTTCAGCCTCATAGGCTCTTAAGATGTTGTTGTTAAAAGTACCGTGAAACCCTCTCAGCTCACCTAACCAGCACAATACTGACACCTTACCCACACCAGCGCACGCAACTAACAGTTAAAATTTCCCTAGCCAAAGTCGTCCGTTACAAATCCTGTTAATGCCGCCGCCTACCTGCCCGTTACACTCTAAATATTAATTAGTGAATATTCACTGATTCACGCCGATGGATGGAGCTGTTACAACAAATTTAATCATTGAGAAACCACTGTGAAATCTGTGACTATTCACTGATTCCGATAAAGCGTGCCAACATTCCAAAAGTTAATTAGTGAACGCCCACAGATTTTCCAGTAATTTTTCACTGAGTCAATAAGTCAAAACAATTGAAAAAACAGTGAATATTCACTGATTCACTTTGAGATGTTGGTACTCGTAAAGGAAATCAGTGAATATTTCACTAATTAAACTGTGACTATTTTCACTGATTCAAATTGTTGAAAATTGCCCCATCCATCAGCGTGAATAAGTGAATATTCACTAATTCATATTTAGAGTGTAGATGCTCAGAAATGACGGAGACGTAAGGGCGACCTAGAAGCGCGCATCAAATGCCGCATCACCTCAACGAGCCAAGCTCTGAACTAGCGTGCAAGGTTCCCGCCGAACCTTTTTTACTATGGGCCACTAAGAGGTAACCTTATAATTTTATTGGTGGAAAGTCTGTAGCAAAGTTTGGTGCACGTCTATATGTGAATTTCACATACATCCGGTTAAAACATTTTGAAGTACGAGAGTCTGAATAGGCCGTTTTTAGATATGCTGGAGGGGTTAGAAAGTGTTTTAAATTAGCATAGTGTGTTAACAATGAAGTTCTGACCTTGTCTGAAATGTGTTTTCTTTTCGTACGTTGGTACAATAGGCATACGTTGAATTGTTTCGTAGAAAAAAAAACCTGTTTGCGACGTATTTGAAGTGTGCGGTATACGGTCGTCTTAACTATACGCAGCCTTTTGGAATAGGCGGCATTTAATTTAGGCTCCATAATGTTACAAATATTAATTTTGACTCATTGTTACAAGACTATTATACAAGTAGAGTAAAAACGGAGAACACTAATTTTGAATGTTTATAATTCATACAAAAATAAGTCGAATATAAAATATATAATTTTAATATGCCGTAAAGTGAACATAGTGGAACTAATAAAAACTTGAATCTTCCACTGCTCAGATAGTTTTTAGATTGTCGTCGCTTAATATCAAGTGGGTTTTTATTATTTATTAAAAAAACGAAGGACGATTTTCAGGATACCTTTACGGAGAAATAGAAAACACATTATTATCTTACTTTTCACACATAAGTTATCACTTATCGCCAATACGTTCCGATCAAAAGCACCCAAGCAATTGCTCGGTACAATTTTTGGGTGCAAGTAATTTCACTCGGAGCACATTTCTTCAAATCGAGTTGAAATTTCACTCAACCCTGTCGTGACATTTCGTAAATGTCTTTGACAGTGGTTCTGCACGCTGATTTTGATCTGGCTTACGATAAGATTTGTTTATGCATAGCGTCACGTATATGCTGCCGGCTCTACAGAACAACTGACACAGGAAGTTAAATATCTACAGAACAGAACTGCGGACCTTACACGGCACGTTTACGGTTTGTGAGCGCAGTTTTTTTTTGCGACGGCATTTCCCGAATACTTCCGTCCTATTTCAAATATTAGAACAAGAAATTCTGTACGTATTTTTTCCCCTCGTCTGATCAACTATGCAGTCCTATCAGTGGTTCTCAAAGTTTTTACAGCCGTTCTACCCCTGACATAAATAATTCTTCCCACCCCCTGTTTTCCACAAACTTTAGCAAACAAAAATTTTGTACATGACATTTTATTCATACTATGTTTTGTAGAAACTTTTTTATACTTTAAGACATTAGATATTTTTTCAAACTTAACAATATTTGCAGTATTAACAATAATGCATTATTTAATTAATTTGTCATGCAGAACCATTGCAAAAGAATATTTAATTAATTTGTCATGCAGAACCATTGCAAAAGAATTATCGGTTAACTTTCAAGAATTTTCTTGTAATGATTCTGCTTGACAAATTAATGAAAAATTCCATTATTATTTATATCAAACAGTTTACCAAGAATACAGCCTATGCTCTGTCGAAGAGAAAATTTTGATAACACAATTTGAATAAATGTAATGGCTCAAAAACTGAAAATACAATAAAAACATCCTTAAGACGTTTCTCATTTGACAGAGCCAATCAGAGCAATGATACTGCAACGATACTAACAAAAATCGTTGGCTTTATGATCGGGTTTATATTTACTCTGATACATAAACCTTTTTTCCCCTCCAGGGTAACAAATAGAACCCATCCATTTTAAAACACTTGCCACTCCCTCCCCTCTTCCCTCCTCCAAACATGAGTAAAACTGTTGCAAATATGTAATTGCGCAACGTACTTGAATTACCAGTAGTGGCCTATCGCTTCGTCAATAAACATTTTGTGACAAGAAATAAATAACAACATTTCCATGCTGAAACACAAACGAAATAAAAAAACAATGTGAGTAACGGCGAAAGCGAAATCACGCAATAACTTACTAAATAAGTTACAGAACACGTAATAAACGACAATCACTGTATTTAAATACTCTCTGTGACTGCAAACACCAGTCTTAGACATTGTACCAGCGTCTGCCCGCTGTTTTCACAGTTGAAGTTTTATTTGGTTTATCATTCATCAAAAAGCCTACGCGATTACGTTATTTCAGGGCAAGCGGTAGTATTTGGATATACATATATTTCTTGCCGGTATTTTATTTGAGATTGATTTTTTTTTTTTATAAACCACTATGAAGACTACGTTTATTTCAACAGTTTATCCTTCCTTTTCTTCCACATTTCTTTCATCATTCCTCGGTGTTTTTTTCTTCTTTAATTTTCTTGGTTCATTTCATGGAAACCTTTGGAATATTGCAGTTTATGAGTGGCATTCGTTCCTCAATGTCTTATGG
>PNEQ01052129.1:27291-52144 GCA_003012365.1 Medauroidea extradentata
GTTTGATGGATTTCAATACACGTCCAGCTTACCTGAAGATTACTGGCTTTAGCTTGTACGTGGAGCTGTTGCCCTATTTGACTGAGCCAATAAGAATCCCGATATTGTAATATTTGATGTCTGCAGACAGCTACGTTGTGTCAGTGTTTTCAAGGCTATCTTGGCACAAAACATTTTCGCGATATACCATCATCTCTACTTATGGAGTAAATCGGAGTTCATTTATGTCCGTAACAGTTTCTTCGCACAATGTGTTTTCCTTTTTTAATTTACCGAAATAAGTGAACAGACTCTTTTAATTCTGTTAGGTTTCATTCTCTGTATACATATGACTCTGCTGATTATTATATTCCAAATTTTTTTTTAACCCTAACATTCAGTTAGTAGCTACCCATTTTACTGAAAACGGCGAGTAGGTTTATAGATCGTTCGGGATAAAGTGAGCACTAAACATTTAACCTTTGAAAAATATCACTAGCCGTTACTGCATATAATTCAACATTAACTGCAGTTACCTTACTGCCCGTATGGTTGGCAGCGAAATATCGCAATATAGTTCCGTGTATTTTCCCACTTAAATACGACAAATACTGAAACAAAGTGAACCGAAATCGACATTCTTGTGTTTTATATAATTAATAAACTTTTCTTTGTCAAACTATATTGGCCCCTACCGACTGCACAATTTATCTTACACGCGTAAACGTCATGTGTTGTGTCCGGAGAGGTTAGATATTCCCCGTCGTTTGCCGTTACGCGCGGAAATATACGAACTGGCTGAAAATAGAACGTTAGCAGAGCTTTATCGAGTTCTCACTTTATCCCGAACGGCCCATTATATTTTAAGTCATTATTCTAGACAAGATGGGCTTAAAAAGTGCTCACTTTACAACGCACCACCTACACTTGTAGTCGCAGTTGTCCCAGAATTTCTAACATAGGTTGTTCATAGTAATGTGAGGACTTCTGACAACCACCTTATCACGGACAGAATGTGGCCTCGAACGTTAACTTTCGAGAACAGCTACACGTACACATTACGTCTATTTTCCACATGCTAATGTTTGTGGAGCACTAAAAATAGTTCAGCGACACTTGTATTTCGGTGCGAACACATGTCAGCTTGCCGAGCGGAGTACTTTGTATTTGCACAACACACGAGAAAAACACACAATTACACTGCAATACGAACGTGTTCCCGATCACAAAACACACATACAATTATACACATAAGAGCCTCTCAAACTGCGTTATTCTGCGTGCACGAAAAAAAAAAATATTTTTTTCTGGTTGTTACAAAATATGTTGCTGGTATTTACCATGCAAAATTAATTCTGTCGTCACCACAAAACCATTTTGTTGATACCACTGAAATATTGTGGCCACCACAAATGTATTTCGTGGTTACTACGAAATAATATTGCAGGGAAGACTTTCAACAAAATTTTTCTTTCAGTGTGCCAAAGATCGGGAGCCGCCGGAGCGGTAAGGACGAGCCAATACAAAATTATACTTGAATTTTTTAAAAAATACTACTAGTAGCAAAAAAGGTTTCCCAATTTCAGAATTTATTTTTATTTAGATACAAATTTTTTTATAAATATACTTCTATATATAAGTATATATATATCAAGCTGTAACCCGTGGCATGTAGCTTGACTGTAAATTATTTAGTTTAATTGCGTTAATTAGTTTTCTGGTTAGGGGAGAGGGATTGTTAAGGCTCAGTTTCAGTCGCCATATTGAATTTTATTATTTTTAATCTTTTTTTTTTTTTTAATTCTAAGAAGAAAAAGGTTTAATATGCTATTATACCTCAAATTCAATTTACATTTCGCTACAGTACAGTCAGAGCTTGTGATTTAGCTGTTAACAGATAACTACGCCGCAATTTTTGTGGTACATTTGTTTACATTCATAATTTGCTCGACAAATTGCGACCTAACAATATATTGCCAGCTCTATTTCTATGCTTGTATTGCAGCTCAAGGTAAATAGAATTTGCGGTGTAGTCGCTGATTTAACATTTTTCTTCTCAGAATTCCAAAAAAGAGAAAAATAATAAAATTCAATATGGCGTCTGAAACCAAAATCTTTCGTAAAAACATGCAAATTTTGACTCAAAAAGTCCACTATAGGAAAACTGGCCGAGCGATTTTATTTGTAAGCGGAAAATGTAGCCTACTTCAAAGTAAATTCCACTAAACTAATACTATTTCATACAAATGTAGAATTATTATTTTTTCTCTCTGGAACGGTCTTAACCATGCAGTAAATTGCGACCAGCTGAGAGAAGATGCTATATTCAACTTCAGTATCATATTTATACCGAAGATTTGAATTTTTACGCGTGTACGACACAGCTTAACAGAATTTGTCACGTAGTTTATAAGAATTACCTTCCTCACGTCTGTTAATCCTCTTATTCCAAATAAAAAAAAACAAGAGTCTGTTTCATTCAGCTGAAGGCTGTCTACTACGCCGTAAGGCATATCATGATAAAGATAAATTTTGAACGTTAATTCTTATTTCAAAGCAGGAGAAAAATAAAAGGATAAATTTAGGATAATGTTATATATTACCGCTTAATGGATAAAGGATGTTATTCGGTATCAAATATGATTTGTTTATGACGTGATTTTCTTTCCACGTATTGAACTGGGTTGAAAAAAGGAGGGGGGGTGGCGGAAAATTCCGTGCAGTTGCAAGACAAAGACGCAAATGTTTCTGGACAGCGAAGTCATGAATGATCACTTCTGACAGTCGCCGTGTTTCCACTCGCACTTTTAGTTAACTGAATGGTCACATGACATGATTAAGTGACATAAAATGTTGATATATTTGGCAGTTTAGCACTTATTTTTTGTTCCTAACGATCCTCGCTGTATATAATAATTACTAGAAATAGCTTCTAAAAGAATTAAACTAAAGTACTAATTACCAAATTACTAATTAAAACCCGACCATGGCACCCATTTGTACTGTTTGTTAAAAAAAAAAAAAACAGAAAGATACAAAACAGTTTTTCTCGAGTCAAATACAGAGTTGCACTTCCACATTATAATTTTGTTTTAGGCAATAAAGATAACGTTCGTGAAGTTTATAGTTTTGATTTTTTTAGGAACGGCATCTTGGGCAAAAAATATTACAGTTATATTGGTTTAATAAACCTTGTTCTATGCGATAAAATATTTTCGGCGTGTGCAACCACTAGAGGAGATGATCATCAGTAGAAGTTTCATATCTGAATAATTACGTAACACAAGAACAAAGACAGAAGCTAAGTTGTAAATACTATACCACACAGCGTTTTTGAAAAGCAGGTATATGGAACAGCGGAGTTTTGTTTCTATTTAGTAATAGGGCCGTTTCGTGCATAATTACTGATCGCTCGAAAAATAAAATTACCTGAAAAAAAGGGACATTATTTCCTCCCTGGGGATGAAACCAGCTGTGTTATTAAATCAGCCGGGAACTTTTCATGCTCGGAATACCAATGCTAATTACTATGATCCTTCACAGAGGAAAGAACACGTCTGGCCGGAATTAACAGGCAACAGGACGTGCGCGAAATGCATACGCGTCTCGCATCATCCAATAACATTCACGGGGACTAAAAAATAAAAGACCGACACAAAAAAAGAAGGGTTTAAAAAAAAAAGAAGAAGGGTTCTGATTAATGTACATTTAGATTCATTTTGTTCCGAAGAGAAAATACCGTTCCGGAATGCTCGCAGCCAACAATACAACTTGATGCAGCAGTTGTAGACTAATACATAATGTACACAAGACCCGGTAGATATGTATGTGCGTACAAAGAGAAATAATTGAAATTCTCCCCTTCTCTTCTCTGCGAACAGAATCACATTATACCTTGTAAGCCCATCTATCCACAACCTCTCTTGCTCTCAGCTACCCCTCTTCCCCCTTCTCCATATTCCTTTCCCTCTAGTGACGTCGCTTGAAAAAGCTTTTCAAGGCCTGCAGAGATGAAAGGGGGTAGAGAATGGGGAGGCAGAAATGTTTGGGAAGGAAGGTTTTGGGGTGGGGGAAGGGGATTGAGAGAGAGAGAAAGAGAAAGAGGAATGGTTAGAAAGAGACGGAACACGAGAACGAAAATACGACCAGAAGATCCGCTATAGAGTATTCAAAATTTCTGTCGTACAACCAGGGGAAAATGGTTGGGACAAAAATTAAAACTTTTCAAACTAACCAGGTTTCGAAGAAATAAGTGGAAATAGCTTTTTTTTTCCTTCCCTCCCCCCCCCCTTGCCCGACAGAAAACTCTTTTCCTCCCCCCTTTACGTACAAGCTCTACTTAAGCGTATTTGTATTTTTACGCACAATTCTTTGCAAACACCGCTTGTTCATGACAGAAACTGTAGGAAAATCAACGAAGGGAAAGGAATAAAAAATGTTCAGACTGAAACAACGGGTTGAATAATACCGCTGTAACTGCTGAAGTAAGATATTTAAACATGACAAAATTAAATGACGTTTTAATTAGAATCTCTGTACTTTTCTCTATACTGCTTTATGCAGAGCAAATTTTTTATTTTATAATCTGATAACGCTATTTAATAAAACTTTCAAGGCAATGTCTGAAAATCAAGTATCAAGGGAATGAGTAATACATATAAGTTTTGCTCTTTTAATAATAATAATAAAAATAATAACTTTTTCATATTAAAGGAAACCGTTTTTCTTGGTATACAAGCAATTCTTTACGGCGTATGGAGTCAAACCAAACAAAATTTAAATTCCATGGCCAACGTTTTTAAAAATGAACTTTCAAAAAAGCACTTTCCGTAATTCACGACAGCGTCATATAGATCAGCCAATCAGCGTAGGTGACAAGAAGGGGCTAGCAAAAGCAGGATTATTTTCAGGTTGATTCTAGCCACCAGACATAAATCCAGTAGTAAGAAGCGCAAGTCGTCAATGAAGCTAATCTGCGTTGATAGATTGAGAAAGAATTGGAATGCTTTGAAAACGGTCATATCACATTCTTAGACAAAGTAATTAAGCTTATTTTAGAAAAATTAAGTGAAATGTTTCCTACAATGCTGGCGTTTATAGCGTACATGCCAAATATTTTTCTCGTGCTTAGTTTATTACATTAATTTATGTTTACTTACTCAAAATGATTATATTCTATGTTTCAAGTAATGTAATATTTGATAGTAGGTGGAGTTTACAACTGTTATTAGTCTTGTTCTCAGGTTAATTACAAAAGCTTTAAATGCCTTTCAAATTGTTTATTACTC
Organism: Medauroidea extradentata; assembly: GCA_003012365.1. Taxonomy (NCBI): domain Eukaryota; kingdom Metazoa; phylum Arthropoda; class Insecta; order Phasmatodea; family Phasmatidae; genus Medauroidea; species Medauroidea extradentata. The sequence goes on from PNEQ01052129.1 coordinate 32,559, forward strand.
AGATAATTACCATTTTTATACTTACAGAGATTATTTGTTTTGTATTCTTCTGTTATTTTTCAGTGAATGTGTTGCTACTACCGTGATTCAATCCGCCCACGGCTGAATTTTACGAGGGTAAATAAAACAAAGCGAGTTGAATTATAGGCGGTTCGCAATAAAGTAAGCACTTTTGAATAACGTCTTGACTAGAAAAATACGTTTAAATAATATAATTTATTGTGAATTCAGGCGTTTAACTTTTGAGTACGGTAAACCTATACACTTTGATTTTACTAAAGTTGCCTTGTTTATATTAAAAATTGCCAGAAACTTTAGACTATCTAAAAAGGAAACAACGTAAATATGGATTAAGAGGAGTCCTCGACTGGCGCATGGAAGACGTCGTAGAGTGTCACGCGCATACTTTTTTTACGCGAAACCGCTTTACTTATTAATATTATGTTTATCTACGTAAAGAACACACACACACACACACTAAACTATGCTTCTATGTTTTCAAAAAGTCAGCTTGCTTGTTAGAAACATTATTTTCGAGCCTCTCAAAGTGGCCAAAAACTGATTTTTTTTTTTTAAGACTGATGTAACTCCGAAAATATTACCTGAATTCGTAAAATGTAAAGCGAGAGGCATGCGTTGGTCTCTACTTCATACTATTCAAAAATAAATTTTTTTGGTCACCGCCTAAAGTCCCGTAGGAAAAAGACTACAAGGAAAACCTTACACGCCAGTTTGGCGCGCTGCGAATGGAAGCGATATGCATCTCGTCCAGCACGGGACACCGGCGAAGACTCCTCTTTAAAAGTGCTCACTTTACCCCGAACTAGCTATAGAAGGCTGGGCGGCTACATCGCCTCCGGACAAGCGCAAACTACGGTCTACCACCAAGGAACCCTTATCTTGTCTGGGGTCATCACCCCGTCCTTCCAACCCTAGGAAGGCAATGAAGACCGCTCTTATAAGTCACCCTCGTAAGGCCGCTACTTCCGAGGACGCCCTTCCCGCCCATCAAATCTCCTGATAGGAGCTTTCAGTTCATTTTCTAACCCAGTTAACCGCGTTCAAGTGGGGAAAAATCATAATTTTATATTTGCATGAAATAACTTAAGTTTTGTAGACGTTGCTTGCGAGTTCATTAAAAACAAATTAACTCAGTCAGTTTTCCTATAATGGGATTTCAAAGTCAAAATATGCATATTTTTACTTAATACAGAACTTGAAAACCAGTAAACATAATAAAATGAAAAAAAAAAAAAGTCACACCAAAACTATATGCCACGGTCTACTAGCTATCAGTAATAAGGTTTAACGTATTCTATTTTTATTCAGAGCAAATAAAACAAAATTTAAGTGTTGTTGTCAAGAACATGATTTTAGTTCTTTGTTGGTAAGTTTACGGTTGGGAATTCTTGCACTGCTGGTCGCAATGCTCCCTTCTGTAAATACATTTTTTTTTCTCCAAATGTCATTCATTGATCTACATACACAGAGCCCAGTGTTTTCAAATCAAAGAATTTTCCACTAAATGCATTCGGAAATTCAGGTATCAAATTTTCACATTAAAAAAAAACAGTTTTAAATGTGTAACTATACTAGATTCAAAATTACATAAATAAAGCACTGCTATGATTATGAAATTCTTTATCAGTGCTGTAAAATTTTTTCTCTAAAAAGTATTGTGAGATTTTAAGACATACATTGCATGGGTCACTTACCATGATTCTGCTTGTAAATGGGACAACAGTTTAGTATTGTTACTACTCAAGTCTGGTAACATTAGTATATACGTGTGACTGCTATATATGAATGGGGACGTTACCAACAATGTATGTAAAAAAATTTTAGCATACCGTAACACTCCTATACAGCAGTGTCCATTGCAGTGAGCTTTAAATTTGATAAATAGAATGCGTTTCCTTTTCAAATAACTTTTTAAAAATAAACTTACGTCTGATTTATTTTGGATTTTTTTTTTCTGGCGAGACTTCACTGAGTATTTATTTATTTACTTGCCTTAGTTTTTTATTGGCGTGGTTAAGGCACGACTGCATATAATTCCACTACATCAGGCTTTGACGACTACATAAAAACTTAATAACAAAATCGTTACAGATAAAAGTTGTGAACATTAATTTTGCTTAGCATAAGGCTGGGCCATTTGCCTCCCACCAATGCGATCCGGGTTCGATTCCCGGCGGGGATTCGTGTCGGGCGATGCCGTTGGTCTGCGGGTTTTCTCGGGGATCTCCCGTTTCTCCCGCCCCGTCATTCCAGCGCTGCTCCACACTCGCCTCATGTTTACCCTCGCCAGCGCTGAAGACCTCGATGTTAAGTGCAGACCAAAAATTTCTCACTCTCACTTAGCATAAGGCTAACAATTAAAGGCGAATACATATAAAGGCTAAATAAATAAATAAATAAATAAAATCACTACACACAAAAACACAATTATAAAATGCTCATTGCAAGTAAATCATTGGTGAGCTAGATAAAACAAATGTTGTAGGACTTTTATAGGTTGTGGGGGACTCTATTTGCGTTATGTCAATGTTATAAGCTGTTCCAGAGGCGGCAACCGTTGCCTGAGAAAGAACTCGAAAATAAATTGCTTATGTGCATTTGTAGGATTTCCAAGTTTACTGTCAACACTGTGGAGAAGAGAGGGGTAGACACGCGGGCAGCCCGAAGCACCAGGAGATAACCGGCAGCAGGTGTGTCCCGTCACGAGAGGCGAATATCGCAGGGCTCAAGCTGACACGTCGCACTAATTGAAGTGGCAATGTTTCGCCCGCTTAACTGCGTGCGCGATCCCGCCGTATTAGTCGCGAGCCTACACAACGCACATAGACCAGCACGCTGACTCGCTGCAACAGTTAATTAACGTTTAGTAATTGGAATCCTGCTCGCTGGGTGGGGGGAGGGATTAGTTGTCATAAGTTAGCCATCAAACCGCCTTCCTCCATTGTCTCCCCCAGCACAAACAACGCCGTATTAAATTACTTGGCGAGCCGCGGCGCTGCGCACACTGGGAAATATACGCACGGCAGTTTCATACCGGCTACAACTGCTGATCCGCTGCAAACCAAACATACGCGTGCCCTTACGTAAACTTGAAAAGGAAATACATTAACTAATTAAAACTCCGCTGACGTAGGTTATACTCTTGCTGCTAACTTATTTTTGTTTATTTATTGAGCATTATGCCCATGATCTTTCATTTATTCAAAACAATTGCAAATAACTCTTAACCAGATGCTTTGAGACTGTATGCAGTCATATGACACACAATTTTGCCAGAGCGTTTTTTAAAATAATGTACCGTTTGCTAGTAAAAAATTATTTTGCATAATTTTGGCTTATTTTGACAACTAAGCATGTGCTATTTCAGAGGCACAAAACCAACAATCCGTTTGGTGTATTGCAACAGAAAAATTCAAATATAAACGACGATATGTAACCGTTAAAATTGCCAGAATAAATTTTGATATATGTATTAATTTGCATTTAAAAAATATTTTCGAAACTACTGCAAAACTAAAGAGCGAGCGAGGCCTTATGTCCCGTCCACAACGAGTTCATTACACTTTTAAAAAAATTATTTGTAAATCTAGCACGCCGATGTATAGTAGTGTTAAAGAAAGTACGTATTGTAAAACTGGTGAGGGGTGACATGAGGTGAGTATGGTGAAGCGCTGGAATGAAGGGGCGGGGGAAACAAATGGGAGATCCTCGAGAAAACCCACCGACCTTCGGCATCCTCCGGCACGATTCCCACATGCAAAATCCGGAGATCGGCTCCGCCTGGAATCGAACCCGAGTCGCCTTGGTGGGAGGCGAATTGCTTGATAATTTTTTTACAACTACATTAGTAGACAATTCCCCAGTTGTGACGAGTTTGTTGACTATGACTAGGGACCCCTGTTCTGCTTCGTGGTCAGTGACTGGCTATTAAACTCTCACAAGCTTTGGGATTCTACCGGCAAATCATAGGCGTGTGTTGTTGCAAGAACGTTATTGTAATTGGCTCAGACAAATGATGTACGGCTCTTCACATATACACGCTGCCAATAACCATGAAGCAGAATTGCAGATGTGCACGTATGGCACTGAAACAAAGTGGGGCTAAATTATTTTCGCGAAAAACAGGGGTTCCTAATTATGACAATTGAAATGACTCGAACGGACAAACACAATTACACCCAGCCAGACCTGGGAACCGAACCCAGAACCCCTCGCACCACAGTCAACCATTCAAACAACTGAGCTACGGGGGTCGGCGACGAGTCGGCCCCTTGTGTTATCAGACTTACATAGTTACAATTCTGATCATTTGATACATTCACAAACTTACGTATGGTAAGCGTCCCATTCCAATTCTGGGTTATAAACTTCCAATACTATTCAGGAAGTATTTTTACAGTGTAGAGACGGTTACACACAACTTAACATGAAAACAGAAACTGTAAGATGAATAAGCCATGGCCTATGTTGAAAACTCACCCTATCATTCGCTATTGAAGCGATATTGGGAAACAATTCAAAACCGAAATCAGAACGGCTGGAGCCAGCTGGGAATCGAACACGGAACCACTCGAACGCCAACCCAACGTGTTACCGTTGGGTCATCTCGCTCGATGCTACTTATAACTTAATTAATACTTAGTTACACTACAAATCTTTAATGTCTGATAAACCATTGTTCATAAACGAAAGTGACGTCAGATATGTAAAATGTCTTACGTCATATTAATTTTAGTGCAGACATCCGGCAGTAAAGAAAATAAATAAATAAAGTTACCTTACCGACAAAAAGCAACAAAAACAGTGCTTTGTTTTTAATCACGACAGCCACATACGTGAACAAACCTAATAAAAAAAACTTTCCGATTCATTGCAGCGTAACTGAAGCCTAAAAAATGTCTTACAATTTCATTTAAATTCCATTTTTACATCGGCGTAGTTTTGTGACGTTCAAAAAACAATGCATTCGACAAAATTTAACATTTTTGAGCGTAAATATAGCGGAAAATATTTTATTTGTACGAATTCAAGCTGCTAAGATTGATATGCCCAGCATTTCAACATTTATTTTTAGGCTTGCTTCATACGTGAATCTTGACTGGCATACCATACAAATAAAGACTCACTTCTGAAGAAAATGTGCATGTTAGCCACATATGCGGAGACAACGTGGCAGCCAAGCGCCTTCGTCGTAGCCTACTGCTAGGGCTAGGAAAAATTCCCGAGTTCAATGACCTCCATGCTAGAATCCAATGTCCTATGCATACTCAAGCCCCGTATATTCGTTCATTGTCTGTTGTCTGAATGAGTAGCAGGTAATAGACAAATGGTAGGGCTTCGGTATACACATGACAATGGATTCTAGCATGTTGGTCGTTGAACTCGCGAAATATTCCTAGTCCTATCTATTGCTGATGAGCCAGGTGAAGCAGTTTTTATAATAATTCATCTCGGGATCAAATATGTCGGTTTTCAAGGGTTCGCCGTGTGTGTGCCAGATAATTAAACGCTAGAACCCCAGTTGAAATATTAACATTTTTGACAGTCAATATGGGAAAACTACAAAAAAAACCTAGGTAATGGTATTTGTCAACTTTATGCGCAAACATTTACCCAGAAAGATGTGTTTGTTAAATGTGATATCTGGCGCTACAATAAAATGTACGAGATTTCGGTGTAATCTACTTTTCTTGAGCAATACGCACTCGAAAAAAAAATTGGCTCAGAAAGTTGATAAAACCTATTTTCTGAGGTTGATATATATATATATATATATATATATATATATATATATATATATATTTGTGTACTGGGCTTTGTGATATCTATTCTAAATTGATGCCTTAGGCACTGAATTATGGCCCGTTCTCTTAATTCAGCCCATGGCTGATTATCTTTCCTTTTCCTCTGTGTACGAATGTACATGTACCAAGGACGTGACGCTGTTTGAGTTCACGTAAAATACTTTGATTAAGAAAAAGAAAAGAAAATAACTATCTGAATATCACTCGTACAGAGGTTTACAAATTTATTTTCTATTGAAAACATGGGAATTTTTTGGAAATCCAGCCATTTAAGAGCGCTGGATATTATTGTAGTGATAATTATAAACATTTCCATCTCATTATATATTGTCGTTTAAGCCCATGTTTTCTAAAAACGCGTTTTAATGTTTTGTTTGAAAGCAAAGTGTACTATTGGATAATGCTGTACAAACTGTGCACTAATAAAATATCTAGCCGGAAAAAAGTTCTGTCCGTTTATGGCGAGTACGTCAGTTTTATAGACGACTGACTATTCAAGTCTTTCGCTTTCGCTTTTCATATCCCTTAACATTTCAACGGACTCAGTCCCCTAGACAGCAAGAAGCGACTCATCCACATAAAAACATTTAGTACGTGTTTGTCTTTCGAACATTCGTAATATTGAAGTATTTTTACCACGGGGGTGCGTACTAGTACGGGTCGTTACTTAGCTGGAGAAAACATAACAAAAGATTGCGAGAAAGAAGACGCCATTCAACGTCTCAGTGGAAGAAATATTAAATAAATATTTTTCCTTACAACCCTTGATAAAAAAAAATATCCGTTTTTTACGAGTGCCTGTTAAGAATTTCACCAATGAACCACAATTAAGTTTCTCACGATATATTTAAAAACTAGAATGATACCTCGAACTCTTAGTACAACGATTAACAGTTTTTGCCAGGGGAGGACAAGGGGATGAAAAGACGAAACAATTGTGATGACAACTTTGCAATCTTTCACTCGCCTTCCCCCTTCCCCACTCCCCAGCAATAAGCGAGGGGTGTAAATGAACACAGCCTCTTAGTTGACACGAGGAACCGAGATATTTACATAATGGCAGAGACTTGGCACTTGAGAGGAGGAAATGATGAAGTCGATCTCGACTCTGTCGACCCTCGGAGTCGAACCTTTTAGAGGCCTGTAGGTGGGTGGGGTTGGAGGGGTAACTATACAGATTAAACATGCAGCATGGAAGGAGGGGGATGAAGAAGATGGCCGCGGTGAGACGGGCTGGGAGAAGAATGAGTGCTGAGGGGTGGGGGGACCTTCTTTGATCATGTAAATGGGTTCTGATCCAGGAGCGGTGACGAGCCAAGGAACAGCGAGCAACGTGAAAACGAGACGAGTACAAACAAGAATGATAAAGCATGGGAAGAACAGGTGGATAAAAGTGTGAGGGAGGCGGGAGACGCCTCGGAAATAAAGAGAAAAAAATAAAACACGGCTCACGAAGCTGCATGTTCTGGTTCTCCCCCTATCCCATCCCTTACCCTCTGAACATCTCCTTGAGCTTTCTTGCGTCTTGACGTTCCTTGGCTAGATTGGGACTAAGAAAATACACGGAGGAAGCAATATTGAATTAAGCAGTGGGAGAGACAGATTGAGGATAAAAGCTTCCCGAGATATTATGACAGCGATATGATGTAACTGTTTCAATGTTCATTCCACGAGAATGCATTTCTCATCTCCTGTGTTTGTTTCTTTCTATTTCTAAAATAGAAAAAAAGGGGAAATATATATGTATACATACATTCCATAAGATTACTTGTGTATTACCATGGTTCTTCGTATTTTAATAAAAAGTAATATCTGTCGGATTCTCTACTATTTAAATTACTTACTCCGCCAACTCTAGTAGCAATATTAATATTTGTACGTCTCTTGCACATCGTAAACACTTTTTTTTTTACTTCATAACCAGTATCGCGGACTAGGAGACCACGACAAACAACACGCCTGGAAGTATTTTATCAATAACATAAAAGTAAATAGGCCTAATGTCGATGATTGCGTAAAACGAGTTTTTTCCCCTTGAACCGAAGGCGGAAAAGCAGCGCTGTAAATACACCTTCCAGAACAGCAGATCGGATCGAACAAGTGACCTCTTGAACACGAGTCACGTACTTTTACCACATAAACTAACTCGCTCTCTCTGGTGTAAGTAGCCCATGGCCGACAACACCCATAATTTTTCTGTCTTGCAAGTCGGATCTGTTTCAAGATTCTCGTTACAGCACCTTTCTCGTTATGCTGAAGTTTCGCAACGTAGTTGTGTCGGTTTGCCGTGTAGTTATTGATGTAACTGTGATAGTACAACTAAGGCGATGCTTGTACGTGTCTCAGGTGCCGCATCGCCTCTACAGACATGACACTCCGACCACTGAATACCGCAGGCTAGAAGACACGAAGGCATGATAGGGTTTATAATCCGCATATTTATGATTGGAGTTCAATGTAGAACTTACTGGTTTCGCCGCAAGGCCACGCTCCGAAGTACTGCAACTTGTTAACGTGGAAGTTGCGTCACCATTTTGGGTTTATGAAACGTTCATCACAATGACTGTTTCAGATTGTTTTATTATTTTTAAATTGAACTTCCTTATAGCATGAAATATCAGGTAATAGAATTTCTGGAAGGTCTGTTACTGCATCCAAAACTATCCAAAGTAATTGATCAACATTCTACCCCTGACGTTTCCACATACAGACGTTCCGTCAACACTAAGACTTGCACAGAGCAAATACAAGCAGGTCGATTACGGATCTGTTTTTGGCCCGTCTCAACTCGAACGTGACGTTGGTAAGACGTCAAACGACAAAATGCGACCACCGATGAATTAAGACGCGTCAAAATTGTGGCGACACAGCCTTGACTAAGGCGCCCAAAATCGGTAGTCTCAGTTAAGTTGTCGCATCATTAGTATCAATAAATTGAACATACAGTTATTTATACAAGTAATTTCTGAGCATTGAGATAAGTAATTTTGTATATAAACTTACTGGAAAACGCTAAGACTACAGAAAAGGATTGCGCCGCATCACATTTCGTAATTGTTACGTGACAGGTTAAAAGTTATTTTACTTGTTTTAACGAGGTAGGTCTACAATGTATTGCTTCAGTGTACATGCATATATTTTATTTCTTAAGACTACACAATTTCAGAATTTTAAAAATGAAACTCGACTACATTTAACTACCAAAATCTGACTATACAACTGTCCTGATCAAAATAAACTCCAACGCTAGAGTGCATGTCTTCAACCTGTCATGACGTAGCCACTCATATGCTACATACAGGATGTCCCAGAGTCGGAGAGCAAACATCACACCACGCGAATGTTGTGGGAAAACTGAGACGATAATATTAGTAGCGAAACAAACTTATAGACACGTGGGAAAGAGAGAGGGAATCGGCCAGAGCCTTTAACAAGAAAACATCTCAGATGCTATCACACAGTGACTTTTTTTGCAGCAACACAGCACGAAGTAAGTCCCTTCTTGCGCTCACAATAAGTATCATCAGTAGAGACGGGAAAAATTCGCGGGTTCAGTGACCTGTCGGTTAGCCTGCAAGAACATGTGTGTATTCAAGCAGACATCTGTTCACTGGCTGCTCGATGACGTTGTGTATATGGACCTGCAGTTAGTTGCTTCTGTACTATTGGCTAAGCGACGTCCAGGAAGTGTCATATAAGTCACGGACCTTATTGCGAAAGTGGCACGAACTTACAGTTGCTGAAATTATAGCTTGGAACCAAAAGAAAACGCGAATTTTTCGGGTCTCTGGACATTAGCAGAGAAGGAACAGTATTACATATGCGGAGTCAAATGTTACCTTACGACATTTCGTCACTGACATCTTCGTCTTCATTTCCGTGTAGGATTCCAGTGGTGTGCTTCCTCTGCAAGCCTATCAGGACAAGGCAACCTGTCACGGTTTTAACAAGCATCCACACTGCACGATAAAGGAGTTCTTTGTCTGTACTCGTACGCAGTGGGTGAGCTACGGACATTCGCAAAGTCTTTTCAACCCATTTTTATTACTCTGCCAGTTGGTATGAACACTGTTGAACGCTGTCTTATCTTCAAATATGGTACAGATTAAAAAAAAAAAAAAACAATACACGCACTCATATATACTGGTTACTACTCACATAATTGTAAAATGCTTACACCCACAACACAACTTTCTCCACAGCGACACAGAATATTTAGAAATACAGACGGCCGTTAGGACGGCAGACTCAGTCACACACGCCAACAAAATGGCATCGCTGGCCAGCAACATGGCGGAAACACCTACCGCCAATAAGCGTAAGGCGGATGTCCTGCTATACTCTATCCATTCCAAGATTGCAGCTTGTGTCACTCCGCCTGTTCGCGCGCTTGAACGACATTGGCTGTGCAACAAACCGTCGCACCACCTCCGCGTGTCTCGCGAGCTGTCGACTGGCGACAAGTGGAGAAGCGGAATCGCGCCTCGCTGTGGAGGAAATGGAATCACGATGGACGTGGCGTCGTCGCGTAAGTTGTAGTTAATCCATTCCATGCACATTTAGTATTTCATTCACACAGAGTGATATTATATTACAGAGGATTAAATAAACGCAACTGAACGATTAAATCACCTATCCTGAACTAAAACACAGCATTTATCGTAGGACCTATTTCCTGTCGCAACGACACTGTTAACTAACCAACCAACCAACGATCGAGAGCTCACCTGTGAAAGTTGTTTATTTCTGCTACAATCTTGGACCGGATACGGTATAGCCGGCAGCCAGGCCAATATGATGCCTGCCGTAACATGCAGGAGCCGAACATACACGGGGCTGATATCAACAACCTCGGGCAGCCAATACGCCCCGAAGTTCGCATGTATTAAATGATTTGCCACGTCATTTCACGTCTGCATGAATACTTTGTCTGTGACAGCAATCTACCAAAAACAGGCAGGGTCTACCATACTTTTTCCCTGCTCTACATATGAGCAGATGAGACGCGGTGCATCGAAAAAAATTACATGGCCCGCATTGTTAAACAACGCGGTAAAAAAAAACTGGTTTGTGATGATATCGAGAGAATATACATTTGTCAAGGCAACACAAGGCTTGATATGAGCTATGGTATGCCTGACGATCAAATACGGAACTTTTGGACTTTTTATAATTCAGGCTGTTATTAAATTTGGCCAAACGTCAGACGTAGCTTCGGGATAATTTGAAACACAAAAGCACTTTACGCTTGTACCAGGAAAAAAAAGTTTCTCTGTGTTTTTTTACAGTCGAAAATTGCGCCGTGGAACGCCTGTATAACAATCAGGTGCAAGCATTCGTGTAGTACAGGTTGCATACTACACAGACGCAAAAGACTCAAAACTTTGTTGTTTAAATATTAATTTTTTTTTCCATGACGAAATTAAGGCACGCGCCTTTTCTTACAGTTAACCACGCTATAGCAGACAAAATTACTTATAATACATAACAGATTAATACATTAAAGTTACATAGGCCTACTATCTATATTTAAAAACACATACACACAAAAATAATATGTACTATGTCAAACAAGCTTTATGTTACAAAACATTTTTACCTAGACTGTTTCACAAGTATTCCTACTCGTAAATAAATTCTACAAAAATTTTGCCTACACTATACACAAATTAAGAGTTACAGAATCGTAAAAAAAAAAAAAAAAACAAAAAAAAACGTTACAATACATGTCAGGAGCGAAGCCAAGGGCGAAAAGAGAAAGATGACGAGATAAATCTCCCCCCTCCTACCCCGATCTGCCAAATCTTCAATAAAAATTTAAAACAACGGTAATATTTCCAAAAAAACGAAATCAATTATTGTGCTGTGTTTGTGTGTGAATGTATGTATGGATAGCCCATTACAACAAAAATATCCCCCATGCCTCTTACACAAGTACATTTTAACACAAGCTTCATAAGTATTGTAGCAGGTGTGGCGTTGCATAGAAAATATTTATTTTCTTATCTGCATTTTATGCAATCCGACTGACATACAAACTCGCACCGTCGTTGTACAACGCAACTTTAAACACAATCAAATAATTAAATATATAACGTATTTTTCATAAATAAGTAAGTAGGGATTTTGCGTTTCAATATGTCAAAATAAACTATGACTATAGCATGGCTACTGAAATTAAAAAAATACCGGACGTAGTTACTAACTGTCATTAAGTTAATATTGAATATAAGCCTTAGATATACGGAAGTTAGAGAAAAAAAATTTTGATCCAAAAAATAAATAAAACACATGGTTCATCATTACTATTAATGAATTTATTCTGAAATATATATATATATATATATATATATATATATATATACTCTTTTTTTATATTGTAACCAGTAAATTTTAACAGTTCTTTGGGAAAAAAAACTGTTATCAATGTACGCTATTCACTTTGCAAGGCGAAATGCACTGCAGATACGGGGATACAGACATACCACGTAAATTTCAGAACAAAAATTGTCGACTCACTTTGGATAAAACATGTACAACGTATTAATACTAAATGCGGCGCCTACCTGCACTTTAGAAGCTTACAACTGACGGAGCTATAAGGGTGACCTTGAAGCGCGCATCATATGTCACATAGCCAAAACGAGCCAGGAAGTGAACTAGCGTGCAGGATTCGCACCGATACATTGTTACTAGACTATCGAACTTTAAGCTGTGACCTAGTTGGCTATGATACGATTAATTAATAGTGATTATTAAGATTGTCACGGCTAGTACACGTAATTACTACTTTTTTTTCATAACCATATCTCATGAAAAAAATGCAAACGCCGAATGAAACAGTTAAATATGTTATACTTATAGACCAGTTCTAGAAATTCATTAGATTACATTTTTTCTGCAGACTGTGTTTCACTTACTTAGGCACTTGCTAAAACTCAGCGCTTTTTAAGTGCCTGTCTATATATTGTTTGATGTCACATACAATACTTTATTTTGGGAGTGGAATTTTTTTTTTTGCATTTATTAAGTAAAGTACAATTTTCGTCTCAGTATTATTATAATTTTTTATTCTAGCATTTCTGTGTGAGATCTAAAAGGTTCAGTGTAAGAGAAGGCAAAGTGACTTAACTGGGCCGAATAAAAACGTTTTTATTTATTATTATTTTATTGGTGGACAGTCTGTAGCAAAGTTCAGTGGACATTGCTATCTGAGTTTCACGTACATCCAGTTAGTAAATTTTTTAAAATACCGTTTTTAGTTACGTTTAGGGCTTCGAAACAGATCAAAATCACTGTAAAACTACCGGCGGGGCAGAGAGAAACAAATGTATACGACAGAAGAAGCCAACAACTATTGGCAGATGCCACGGGCGTGTGTCGCATGTCCACGTCCATCAATTGTTTAGCAGAGGCTGTTTCCCGGTACGGCAACAGTGTTCCCACGCAGCACCTGACAAGGAAAAAAACAAACGATAATCAAACAGATGATCTGCGACACGAGCAACCACGCGGTGTAATTTCACCCGGGCTGCCGATGAGGAAATATATGCACAGCGTCCGATGTGATTGAACACGCGGCGCGGGCAGATTTATGTGGCCGGCAGGTGGGGGGAAGTAGTAAAACATTTCCTTCGTTGTTTACGGCCTCATTGTAACCTGTGATTGCTTTCCTTTCGAAAAGAAGGGTTGTGTGAAGTGGAGGGGGAAGGGGGGCCGAGCAACAACAACAACGAAGCGGCCGTTGTAATAATTTATGTTAACGCTGGCCGGCTGTGTACTCAGCAAGTTTTTCCCAGCGAAGCTGAGGAACCCTGCGCGCATGATCAGATAATTGGCCTCCCACACGAGAAGGAAGGAAGGGGTGAGACTCTGGTTCTGGGTGGGGGGGGGGACGGAGGGGAGGGTGCCATGACCCCTCCGGGGGCCAAGCTCCACGATGACCTTCCTCAGCCACATTCCAGACCGCTCAAGGTCACGAGGTCACTGGGGGGACAAGACTGCAGCGACAAGCCGTGGGCCATAGCCCTTGCACGTGTGCCTCGCGCACAGAACAGGTTCGGCGTACAGAAGCGACACGCGCCGGTGAAGTCAAGTTCTCTCGTTCGATGCGACACTCTGAGATATGAACCTTAGCGTCTGGTTTGACGGCTGCGCACTGACTGCCATTTGTGGTTCACCACACACTAGGATGTTGCACTTCTGCATTCCTACGTATTCTGTGCTTGTGCTAGTAAAGTCTTCATCTTGGCCGAGGATACACCGACGTCAAACTTCTCTCAGAGCCGCTACATGGCTACAACTGCCTCGCTGATATATTGCCCACCAGATTATATACTATATATACACATACAGTCAGTCCGAAAAGTCAACTGTGCACGGCTGATCCGCTGCAGAGAAGTGAGTGGTGTTGCGTCATCACCTGTGTGCGCACGCGCGTGCACAACATACTACATAAACTTTGAGGGTTTTCCTTTTATTTGGTGCAGATGTCACACTTCTATCTTCTTTTGTTGCTTTCGTGTAACCGTTCAAAAGTGTACCATGACTTTACGGTCACACTGTGTGTGTACATACACACATATATATACACACACATCTGTGTGTGTGTGTGTGTAATGGTGATGATACCTTATGAAAAAGTAAGTCGATGATTTGATTTCAATTTTTCCGTAGAGAAAATTATAGTGGGAGAAATGCTACCCTGAAGATCATGTAAAGTAATTTCTTTAAATAGGCCCTACCATATAAAATGCCAATTAATACTAAGCTACTGCATTCTGAACGGTGACAAAACATTGAAATAATCAATAGATTTTTATTATAAACAAGGAAATAAATTCTGAAGTCGATTTTCAGTGTAGCATCACTCCCAGTATAAATCACTTCACACGGAAGAAGAATTCTTTTTCGACATTATTTTGCTTGTGCCGTTGGAGACTCGTTTCGTTTCATGGACAGAGGTTGGAAAAATAATTATTGTGCACAGAATGTGCTAGCAACTGTTTATTAGCTGCTCGCTGATAGTGAAATAGGCCTGTTTTCAGTTACAGTTCTATTATTGGCTCAACTACTTCCAGGAAGTGTCGAGTAAGTCAACGGCCAATTGTGAATGTGATACAGACCTATTAGTTGCTGGAACTCCAGCTTGCGCAAAAAAAAAAAAAAAAAAAAAAGAATTTTCCAGGTCTCTATTCATGGATAGTAATTACAAATGATGGTCTATCGCGGGAAAACTTGACTGTTTGTTAGATTTCAACACACGTTCAACTTACCAGAAGATTACTGGATTTTGCTTACACTTGGAGCTGTTACCCCATTTGACTGAGCCAGTAAGAATCCCGATATTGTAATATTTATGCCTGTTATTGGTCTGCGGACAGCTACGTTGTGTCAGAAGCACGTCATCGAATCATATACGTTGCAAGAAACTACAGTGTTTCGAATGATACGCTGGCGCAGAATATTTTCATGATATACCATCATTAGAGACACTGGGAATAGTTGACTGTTTGCTAGGCTCCAACGTGATGTATATAACGCTGAATGTTTTGTATCAACATTGGCTATTGTTTATTTGTAGCATTGTTTCTCTCTACAACAGGCCCAGTTAGAACTGCACAGCTTGGACACACAACGTGTGTGATTCGTCCCAAAACTGTTCAAATGTGTCACGGTTAACATAATACAGTTTACTGGAGACTAAACATTTTCGCGATTTTCCGTTGTCTATAACCATCATCTCAAATGATAATGCTGGGCGAGGAGTGTACAGAGTCTGCCATGGCCAGCTCGCTCTCCAGACTTAACAATCGTATTGAGCATGTTTGGAATACAGTGTCGATTATAATTTCACTGAGTGTGTGACACACAGGTACGTGCACAGCAGTATTGTTGGCTCAGGGAGACCATGCAATATGGCAGTTACTATACTGCTCGTGCCTGATCTTGTGCCGTTTACATGTCCGACACGAATGTCTGAATAACATTTAAACATGAGTTTTAATTTCTATTACGATCTCCTTTTTGTGTGTGATCCCTAATTAATTCTGACCAACCATTACCTACATTTTTTTATTACTACATAGGCGTGCGCACACACGTGAAAAAAAAAACTTGGATATTAATACAACAATGCGTAGATAAAATCCCACGGAATCAAGCTATTTCGTTTAGTTTAAATAAAACCGTAAACAATCCACGTTTCCTGACGTAATATTCTAAAATGTGACTATGCAAGAGTTCTGAAGTATTTTAATAACGGACATAAATTACTGAAGGGAAAGATTTGGCTCATAAACACTGGTAATTAACGTAGGCCTTGAATTATAAGCAGCAATAACTCAAACATAAAGGAAGGAAAAAACAGAGGGAATCACATAAATAGTGATAAAACTTTATAAGTCAAACACTTATTAAACATTTGAAACATGTTAAATTACTGGACGCTAAGCTAATCTTTATATTCTGTAATAATACCTATAGTTTATCAAGAACGTGATAATAGTATCAGAAACTGGTTTTCAATCACTACATGTAGAGATTAGTAGAGTCATATTCTCGAGAAAAAATAAGCAGTGCCCTCATTTGTCACTAATCTAAACGTGTAACAAGAGCAAATAATTTTTGGCAAAAATTAATATTACACTACATAGTCTCAATGGGAACCGCGGTGGCCGAATGGTCAGACCATTCGCCTCCCACCAAGGTGATCCGGTTTCGATTCTCTTTGGGGTCGGTACCCGGATTTTCACAAGTAGGAATCGTTTTCTCGGGGATATCCCGTTTTCCCCGCCCCTTCATTCATTCCAGCGCTGCTCCATGCGCACTCCATGTCACCCCTCACCAGCACTGAAGACCTAGATATTAAGCGCTGACCAAAATCTCTCACTCTCTAACGTCTTCTCAAATGAATTGGCAGACATGTCCGGGTCTCTACGCTATTAAGGGCGAGGAACAGCAATATTCGTGTCATCCCTAGGTAACAAAACTACACATACCAGCCTCAGCGCGCGCTGCACAGCCTTAAACTGCCCCTTTCCTGACCCCCAACGTCCTCGCTCCACAGAAATGATCTCATCCACCGTAAACATACAGCAATTCACGACGGCAATGAAGGCCAATTCAGACGGCGGCCATTTTTTAAAAGCAGTTCGTCACCACTGCTCTCCACATGAGGCATTCGTGGCCCTCGCCTGTTTTACGATCATACAACTCGGCACGTTCGTCTCGCGAAAAATTATTACTTGTCAAGCTCAGTTTGTGCATGCCGGGGAGTGGATGTTTCCATCACAACATGCGCACACTTGTTTATATGTACCACAACGCAACAAACTGTCATCTAATTAATAAAACTCTTGGCTGACCGACAGGCAACGCACAGACGGACTCAAATATCAGCGTTTGACGCGTAAGAACGGCGGACTATAAGACCATAGGCGCAACTAAGGGGGAGGCACTAGGGAACGTCACCCCCCCCCAAATAAATAACCAAACAAGGTCTTAAAAATTACAACTAATTTAATATTGAATAATCAGTGATACTGTTACCAGTATAATATTCAATGTTTAGCAATGAAAACTGGTAAAATAGCACTATTTTGCACCTTGAAATCCGAAAATTTCCCGAGGGAAGACCCCCGGACCCATCGCTTGAAGATGTGGTGGGTGATCCTTTATAATGTTTGCAGGATAGCCATTCTTCCCTGTCTGAAATTCATAAATTCTGACTACGTCACTGATTACAGGTAGGTGTAGCTTGAGTATAACAGTATTCACAGAATTGTGCCCTACCCAAATATCCATTCTAGTTGCGCCTATGAGAGTCACAGTGCCACACTTGAAGGGGAGCAAATCGCCTCTATTCACAGCGCGTCTAACTGGCGTGCACGGTTTTTCTTGTAGTCTGTTGTTCCACTGAGTAGCAGCTAGTGGACAAATAGTCGGGGTTTGAGTAGGCATAGTCAAATGGATTCTAGCCTACAGGTGATTGAATTCGCGAAATTTTCCAGTCCCTACCATGACCCATAATTAGTAGAGACGGGAAAAATTCGTGGGTCCACTAACGTGGAGGCTAACCTGCAAGAACATATATGTATTCAAGCAGACATTATCTGCTCACCGGCTGCTCGATGACGCAGTGATATGGGCCTGCAGTTAGTTGCTTCTGTACTGTTGGCTAAGCGACTTCCAGGAAGTGTCAAATAAGCCACGGCCCAATTGCGCCAGTAGCACGAACTCACAGTTGCTGAAAGTCTGGCTGGCTTTCAGAAACAAGTTATAACTTCAACTACTCTAAGTTCATGTTAATCTCGCGACTGGCCCTCGACTCTTATGGCAGCTCCTGGAAGTCGCTGAGCCAATAACAAAAACGTAACTAAATTAAGGGGGCCGCCTACCCGCGCGTGAAAGGCTCAACAGCGACGGAGCAGTAAGGTCGACCTTATAGCGCGCATCAAATGCCGCGTCGTCTCAACGAGCCAAGCGCTGAACTAACGTGCAAGGTTCCCGCCGAACGGTTTTCACTATGGGACATTAAGATGTGACCATACTATTTTATTGGCGTAAAGTCAGCAGCTAAGTTCAGTGCAGGTAGCAACCTGAGTTTCGCATACATCCGGTTAGTACATTCTGAAGTACGGAAGTCAGAAAAGGCCGTTTTTAGCCATGTTGCAGGGCTTAGAAACGGTGTTTTTTATGAGCGTGGCGTCTTAACGATGAGGTTCCGGCCTTGTCTGAAGTTTGTTTTCTTTTCGTACGTTGGCACAATGGGCGCACGTGGAATATTTTCGTAGAAAAAAAACCTGTTTACGAACACACTGCTGTTTGAAGCGTGGGGTAGGCGGCCGCCTTAAGGCCCATATCATTGTTTTATCGAACTAATGAGCAGCTATTGTTTGTTTGAGTACATATACATTCTTGGAGGCTAGCCTTCAGGTCAGCGAACCCGCGAATTTTTCCCGTCTCTATCCATAATTTCTACTGATTTGACAATAATTATTTTTTTTAAAATTCAAAACGAGAGCAGATACCGAAAAACTGTTGCACCGTTTTGTTAATAGTATTGTGTACTATGTTAACTAATTTTTTCAGGGCAAAATACACAATGATTTCAGCTATTTATGCAATTAAGGAAGCTCTCATTAATGAACTAATTAGCTGGATCTATACAATTTTCTGTCCAGAAAAAATTAAACTACATAGTTAAAACAGTCCTTAACGAAACTGTGCAATAGTTTTTTTTTGTATTAGCTCTTATTTAGGTGTAAAAAAAATATTATCTTGAAAGCATTCCTTGCTCATATATTATGGCCTTAGGCGGTGAACAAAAAATTTTATTTTTGGATAATATGAAAAACTGGCCCAGCGTACGCCTCTAATTTCGTACTTTACGAATTCAGGAGGTACTCTGTAATTTACAGTAGTCTAAAAAAAAAAAAGCGGTTTTTAGTAATTTTGAGAGGCATTAAAATCATTTTTCTAACAAGCAAGCAGAATTTTTAAAACTATAGAAACTTAGTTTCAAATGTGAGTTAATTTCGTAGATAAACATAATATGAATAAGGGGTCATTCCATTTTAAATCAACAAAATTTGAAATATTTAGTAGCTGCATGATTTTAGATTTTCACAGAATTTTGTAGGTTGTTGGAACATACTATCTAGAGTACAAAAATACCTTTTTTAGATTTTTAGTTTAAAAAAATTTGTATATATACACATTAATAGATACAATTGCGCGCTAAAATTTGCGTTTTTAGTA
>PNEQ01052130.1:0-22512 GCA_003012365.1 Medauroidea extradentata
GTGACACAGGAGTAATTGTGTGCATAACTAATTGTGTTGTGAGAGTTCTAGTTGATTACTGTTTTGTGTATTTCATAGCTTTGTGAGCTATTAAATCCAGTACTTAATTTAACTCTTTTATTTGTAATTATAGACCTCTATCCCAAAGAACTCATGGGAATTGCCCACATTTAAAGTTTGTGCTCTCAAACATGTAACAATATGGCATACCAGAACGACTCAACTACTTTGTTTTCTAACTGAACGGATATATTATCTAGGGCCATGCCAACAACACGCACGAAAATAGCGGCCAGCAAGGTAGTGTACGATGTTTGCGGGCGAAGGTGGTCAGACGCAATAGGCGTCGCGCCAAGCCACAGGAATCGATATGCACGTCTTTCCTTCTCCAAGGTCAAGAGAACGTGCCACTTCCGTCTCCGGCGACCACCAAGTCAAAAATAAACCCACGATATAACGCACTGCTAACCCCAGGAGGAAAAAAAATTATCTCGGTTTCCTAACTAATCAAGTGACAAAGCAAATGTAAGTGCAAAACCAGAGTGCAACAAAGCGTAAAGATCGATTTGTCACGGTCGGCGACAGTTTTAACGGTTGGCCTGCGAATGTAAGATATTGCGACACCTAAGCAGTTCGTTCGGTGTCTACCTCGTATCTCGGAAGTCGTTCAAAGTTTACAAGTTAGAAGAGTTGATTTGGTACATATGTCAAAAAAACCGGCTGTGTTTACAGTAATTAATCACATGAACAATATACTTTACAGGAATGGAACATATGGTCCCTTCTGACACCTATGTCTAATCATAAATGGATTTTCAATGGGTTTTTTGTGCGCAATGGGAAAATTTTCGTTTAGAATTTCAAGGAGGTACGTTACAACTGTATTTATATTTTGTTTTAAAAATTAAGCGTTAATCACAAAGTCCCTTTAATTTTTTGAAACAAACGAATTTCAAAACAACTTAACTTTCTTTCAGTTGGAAACTTATTTTGAAATTCACATGTTTCTTAGTTCTGCATTCTGAGATACTTGGCACCAAGTGAAAGTAGCACGAATTAAACTTAATGTAGAAATCAGCGAATGTCCACTGATTACCAGTGGATTTTCTCTGATTTGTGATGGAGAAGTACCAACAATTTAAATCAAAGGAAAACCACTGGCAATCAGTTAATTTCACTGATTACGGTTAAGTGTGTGGTTACTGTCCGCGTGATACCTCTCAATCACAGGCGAGTAAGCAACATCCGCCCTAAACAACGTGCATGCTGCAGCAACGTAGTATCTAACAAATAGGTTCAAGCTAGAGCTAAGACTTTACAGGAAAGATCACCGCGCAGAAAAAAATAATAATTGGCGTAACAAAATGTTTTCTTTGGTAAAATGTTTATTTTCCTCGTATCGGATTTTTTTTTCAATATAAAGCTTGCAAAAAAAACTAACCTCACCATTAAAATTACTTTTAAACTATAATAATGGCAACAATTTTGTTACCATTACTGTGTAGGATAAATGTACCCTACTTCCTGCTACAGTAATACGTTTTCAGATGCCCGTATTAACGAAATGTTAATCGTAGGACTAATTGTGATATTAATTTATGTAATGGATACGTATTGATTTTATTTCCTGCATAAAAATTACTTTATCCTAAGCAATTTAAGTTTTTACTACCCAAAAGTGTGATGGCTGAAATATGATTTATCACGGTAAAAGGCATATAACGATATGGTCGGTTTATCTTACTATAGACTTTACAACGTATTTTTTTACGTTAAATGTGGCCTCTTTAGCTTTCGCCAACGGCCAATAACAACAATCAATATACGAAACGAATATCAATAAGCAGAACCAATATCAAAAACAAGACAGTCCATTGAACTCTATAAACTCCCAGAACATCACAAACACGTAACGTGCGCCGAATTCCCGACGCAGAATCCAAAAAAAAACCAAACCGCCCTCGGCGGTGGCTACTGAAGAACTCTCTTTACAACGCAAACTCCCTTTGCCAGCGCACCTGACACATGCGCGCGAGACAGTCAAATTGAAACTTTTCAATGTGTAACAGTTCTGTACTAGTGTACTTTATTTTTTTTTTTTTCAAATTAAAATTCTGCTCAAAATTTATTATTTTCAATTACGTAATTATATCTATTCAATTCAGTAATTTTAGTAGCGATATGTTGGTGCACTGGTAGTAACGGAGATTGCAAAATTAGGAATAAGTTTTCCCACATACCATGAACCAACCCTTGTGAATAGAGTCCGAGCGGGGGCGTACCTACAGGAATGTAAAGAAAGCCACGCGAAATTTGAGATATTGGTTATCATAACCGCTTTATTTCTAGAAATAATTAATTTTATTCTATCTAAATTGCGTATTTAGAAACGGCAAATGTAACGGTTACCTTCGTATTAGTTTCCTCACAAATAACACCAAACCTACTAAAATGTCCGTATAACCCATGGAGTATGTACAATGGTATAATTAATCAATTAGAGAAACTATGTAAAATAACTATATTATTACGCTGCTCTTTTGTACATGACCAAATTGAACGATGACTATTGGCAAGTGGATAGGGAATAGTGTTAGCGAGGGTAGGGGTATTAATTTATTTATTCTGCGATATAACCGAACATTATTCACTATACCACGATAATCCAAAATGAAAACGAGTTTGATAAAAACCACGTCATTTCGTTTATGTTATTATTATATGCTAGCCTTCTTAACTGGGACAGTGAAAAGAAATCCTTAGCCGAAGATTACCGAAATTCCCCTTCCCCGACTGATAATCAAAGCAACGAAAAATAAAAGTTACAATTAATGAACGAAATGAAATTATGCATCTGTACTAACCTGTTTAATAAACAAATAGTTACATTTAGTATGTGGAAAAGTCAAATATAGAAATGAAAATTATTTTATGAACATGGCAATTCTGAAATTTCTCCAGCGTATAAATTACGCGTTCTGACGTTGGTATTGTGGAGGGTGAAATTGTAGCCTAATTCGGGTGTATTAGGCGAAAATAAGGTTTTCGTTATTCAAGGGCACGATAAACAGCAATTATAACTTTTTATATTTTTAATATTTGACCTGCATATTTTTTCTTTAGACGTGAATTGTAACTAAGATTTTCTCTTGTGAATTTTTATCTGTCAGTTTTTCCATAATGGCTGGTTAAAGTCAAAATTTGCATGTCTAAGAACGACAATAAAACCAAATAACTTAAAAAAAACTGAACTATTCAAACTGAATAACTATATTGTAGGCTACAAGGTATCATATATGAAACTGCAAAATAAAATTTTAATTTTAAGCAATTTTAAAATACAAAAAAAAAAAAAAAATGTAACCTACAATATCGTTATTCAGTGTATGTTATTTAATATCGTTATTCAGTGTATGTTATTTAATATCGTTATTCAGTGTATGTTATTTAATATCGTTATTCAGTGTATGTTATTTAATATCGTTATTCAGTGTATGTTATTTCAATTTGGCAAGCCGGTTATAACAGACCATATAGTCGTCATCGCTATTAATCTATATGTTGGTTTGTGTACGCTTCAAAAACTCAAAAAGTTCTGCACCGATCGAGCTGAAATTTTAGCATGATATATAATCCGCATCAAGGATTGTTTTTATCTAATTTGCGACCGCGAAAAAAAAAAAGCTAGGAAAACACTCGCTGACAACCGCAATAGTAATGGCGCAGTCACATGAGAAACAATATTCGTTCCCGATTACATTGTTCATTTACAAAAAAATTTGCATCTGATTCTGATTATTATACAATCTGAATTAAATATTCACTTAAATCAAAGAACTTTTGCGTGATCGTGTCGTGATCGAACTGCGCCTTTCACCAAATCGTAAGTAGAGGTTATATTCTATATGAAAGATGGACAGTTTTCGAGCTGCAGCTATGAGAATCACGAGAGATAGGAGAATATAAGAGCTGTGCGAGCCATAATAAGTTATAATCTCATTCCTTTCTTCTGTTCCAGTGAAAATCGAAATAGTGCCTCGCAGAAAGTATTCTTTGTTTTGTTTCTCATTTCGAAACCATTCAATCACAATGTGCCACAGCGAAGCGTGGCAGGGTACAGCTATAGAGAAATAAAGATGAATTAAAAAAAGAAGTTCTGCAATTAAAGTACGCTTAGCGCAGTGGACTGGACAAATCTGTTTGTATTTGATGTTTTAAAAATAAACAGTGAATATAGTATAATATAGAATACAGTAACACCATCAATTAACAAGTAACTAAAAGTTAGTTACCCTTTTCTATAGTACACGCGGGCGAAGCCGCAAAGGGACAGCTAGTAAGATTAATAGACCCCAAGTGTTTCTCAACTGTCATAAATTTCAGATGTAATCATAAAAATGTCTTGCGACCATTCTTTCTTCTCGCCATCCAGCATTTATTTGTGCACAAGATTTTTATACAGAAAAACATAAATTTATATACTTTGTCATTGTGGAAAAGCCCATCGACGCTCAAGTTAACCACCTCCCCCCTAGCTAAAGGACGAGAGGGGAAGATTGCCATCCTGGAGTCTTGAAGAGGAAAATGTTAAATAGATAATTAATTAGGATATAAGGAATTTTAGCCATTAAGATACATATTTAGGATAATTGAATGTGCCTAGCGAAATTAAATAAAATAATTGTGCAATGGCGGGAAGTTGCTGTCCTCGAGAGGGGAGCTAACAGTCGGAAGCAGACTCCTGATTGGCCCAACTGTACCAAAGCCTGCAGGGCAAGTTGCCGGGATTATGGCGCCAACCAGGACCAAAGCTTGAGTTCGCTAACGGCTTTTAGGTCAGACGTTTACGTTTGCGAGGCGTAGACTACGGCGGGCTGGAGTGTCACCGTCGGATGTCGATTCAGGCGTCGGGACGCCTCATAGCAGACAATGTCGAGCCGCTAAATACGACAGGCCGGGGTGATACCGCCAGTTATATCTGATTTAAGCGTCGGGACGACTACGGGTGTCATAAAAAAAATGTTGAAAAACGTCGCAGTTAGCTTCGTACTAAGCTGACGATGCCTCCGCAACCTTCGACGTCACCCAGACAGAAATATTGCTGAGTCTATAGCAGTGGGCATGAAATAATTCAGAACAATATCGACAAAAAAATAGCACAATAACGGTCCAACAGGACAGGACAGCAACGACGTGCTACCCGGGGAAACAGAACGTACCGTCATTATTATTTCTCCACGGAAGTACCAGAACTTTAATAATATTGTATTTTAAATACCAGCGCGTCGCAAGGTTTTAGTGTCGTTCTTAAAACAGTGACATACACATTTTGACTGACGAGCCATCATGTAAAGACTATGGTAGATAAAAAATGTCACTCGAGCAACATTTATTAACAATTTAAGTATTAAAAATTCTGGTACAAATTAATGGGGTTACGCAGAAGACATCTAAGCCACAAACGTACGGAACATACAAAAAACAAGCGCTTAAATTATTATACTTTAAAACTTCAGTAGCCAAGCACGCAAGGTCAAACAGAGACAGGTTATCCGAAAATAATAATACACTAATTAATAATAACAAAGTAACAAATCATGGTTTGGTAACAATTTTAGATGTTCTACTTCATCAAATGTGGGATGGTCTCTGTCTGCACAAAAAAAAAAAAAAGCAAATCATAACAATTGCATTGCTATCTACCATTGATAGGCTGTGTTTGTGCGAGTGAGACAGGAGCGGCAAGAGGGCCACTAACCCACATATATAATACATTATCGCCTCTCCGCGCAAGCCACTCAGCTGGAGTGCAGTGCTTTACTATTATCCTTTCCCTTAAGAGACTTTAAGCGGTGACCACAACATTTCATTTTTGTGGACAGCATAGTTCAAAGTCTAACGCTTGTTTCTATCGTTGTGTTTTTTCGAATCCGGTTGTTATTTTTACAAATACGGCAGTTTGGAAAACCAATTTTTGGCCACTTTGAGGGGCCCGAAAACGACGTTTCTAATTAACGTGCCGAATTGTTAAAACTATAGTGACATAGTTTGAAGTGTGGGTTTTTCGTAGATATTACAATATATTTAGCGTTACACAGTTTCGTCAGAAAAAGTAGCCGTGCGGTAGGATTCTCGCCTCCTGACACTGTGGCACTGCTGCGGCCGCGGTGGCAGACAAAGCAGGTGTCTCAGCGGGAGGCAATTCCAAGGAGGTTATATGCTACGTGTATATACGTTCTTCTTGGGCTGTTCATCCTCGCCACGGCGAACAAAGACGGGAACAAGCAGCCAACCGTGCCTGTAGCAGCAGGAAGAAAATACGGCCTTGGGCGACCTCGGACTGCGCATCCGCCGTGTGCGAATATCTGGCCCCGCGTCAACTATCTGCGACTCCACCGAACCCCCCCCCCCCTTTTCCAAGTCATTAGTGAGGCGGCAGAAATACACGTCCCTCGCGGCAGTCAACAGCTAGACACTGCTCACGTCACGTAGATAAACATCCGCTCTAGGCACAGGGAAGTAGAGAGATTTTGGTTAGTGCTCAACATCGAGGTCTGCAGCACTGGTAGGGGTGACATGATGCATGGAGCAGCGCCGGAATGAAGGGGGCGAGAGAAACGCGACATCCCGACCAACGGCATCGTCCGGCACGATTCCAACATGCGAAAATCCGGGGATTAACCCCGCCGGGAATCGAACCTGGATCACCTTGGTGTGAGGCGCACAGCCAAGAAACGTTCCTAACTTACATGTTAAATAACGAGAAACTTATTTGCTATGAAGACGTTCGAAACAGGCTGCAATTCCCCCCTCCCTTATATCAAAGTCAGAACAACGCAATTTAATAACTGCGAGACGTTTCAGAATAGCCACGTTCATAATACAATAATTTTTTCGCTACTACATTTGAGGCACTCATAAGCCATATGGAATAACTCCATTGTTACTAATTGTTAATGGACCCCTGTTTTTCGCGAAAAGAATTTTGCCTCACTTTGTTTCCGTGCCTTACGTGGACATCTGCAGTTCTGCTTCGTGGTCAGCGATATTTTAACTCTCACGAGTCTTGGGATTCTACCGACAAATCACAGACACGTGGTGTTGCAGGAACGTTATCGTAATTGGTTCAGTAAAATGAGAGACGTCGCTTCTCATAGACACGCTGCCAATAACCATGAAGCAGAGCTGCAGATGTGTACGTAAGGCACTGAAACAAACTGGCGCGACACATCAAATATTTTTACGTGTAAAAAATTCAAGTGGTAAAATTTGCATGGTTTCGTAATTTTTATTTGTGTTTCACATGGCAATATACTTTGTAAGCGTATTTATACCCTTGTAAAGATATTTATGAAAATTATATTATGGAAAAACATTTTTGTGGAGTTAGATTACCAACCGAAATTTATTCAAAAACAATTCTAAGGCCGGTTTCACAGTCGAGCGTATGTTACGCGATACGCCCTACGTACGCGCATGATGTTACCTTATTGATATGAGGACCGTACAGAGCAGAGCGGACGTTCGCGCGCGTACGATTCCTACGCGTGGGCCTTATACGCGACGGAGGAGTTGCGGGCGTATTGGGCCATTATTGGTCAAGTACGAGCTTACACAGTCGAGCGTACTCCGCGCCACGTAGCAGTTGTGAAGAGGCAAGAGGCTGTAATACGCAACGGACGTCGACACGATAATGCTAATTGGTGAAGTGGAAGAAATATGGCGTGATGATTACGAGAACTAAAAATACGAATGAAAGCCTAGAACGACATTGCAGAACATATGGTTCTCCGTTTTGGAGAAATGGATGCGGAATAGACAAAGAAATAGAATAAGCTCTTTTCAGTGTGTAATATTTAGTTATATATCGTCGGCTTAATGCTACAACTAGGTAACTAGGTAGCTGGAGACATCCAACTATAACACTGAAAATTGCTTTAGTCATACACATAGTTATTTTTTGAGATGCAAATTTGTGTTTCATCAATACTCCTAATTAACACATTCATAAATGTATACGTATCAAAAGGAACAATCATAAGGTTAGTGTAGACATCTGCAGATAACTTAATCATGTAAAATTTAAGTTACACAGTTCTTGCACTAAGCTGACGATATAGTAATATGTTTTTAATATTTTATTTAATTGCCTTTTGAAGAGTGGTGCTGGTGTTAATAGTTTGCCCATATTTGCAGTTGCATGCTGTCGGCTATAGTTGTTAAGGAAAATAAATAATTCCCAAAAGATATAAGAACACAAACACATTATTTCTTCACGCTTCAACATAGAACATATTACACAGTATAAAACACATAAATTATCCAATTGTTTACACAATATCGCTGTACAGTTTTGGCATCACTGTACTTATGAACTAAAACAATATACAGGTAGCAAAGTCATATGCAACTTACAATATGTGACTATGAAAATAATTACAGCCAAAACATTGCAACATTGCATTATGTTACACGTTGTAAAAGAGCCTATTTCGATACTTTGTATTTAACTGACAACTATATGTCCCATCCAAAATGTGTATGAATGACTAATGAAATATAGTGACATATTTAAAGATATTATGGAATACTGCCAAGGAACACTATCACTATTAAAAAAGCAGACACAAAAGCAATCTCTAGTCGAATTGCATGTCTTATTACATGTCAGTATCACCATGGCATTGTCCTCAAAACCAGTAACTGCAACATATCCTCAAAATTACGTCCTTAAAATTTTAATTAATTTATGTAGTAAGAAATGTTTGACAATTCATACAGCTAAATCAACTTATACATACAGCGAATGATGAAATAACAGTCATTTATTACTAAGAATTCTAAATGTGCATTCGATATATCGGTGAGCTCTAGTCAAAACGCAAAAAAGGAACATTTTTATAGTAGGTTAGATTTTTTGTATAGAGTGTCATCACATACTGCGACAGTGCAAATGTTTCATCTGCTACTGACACACACAGAAAGAAAAGAAACAAATTTTGATGTACCAACAGAAACACAACAGATATTAGTAAGTGAGAAAGTGAAGTAAAGTTGTTTTGGTCAGCGCTTAACATTGTAGGTCTTTAGCGCTGAAGAGGGGTGACATGATGTGATTATGGATCAGCACCGTAATGAGGGGTGGGGGAAACGTGAGATCCCGAGAAAACCCGCAGACCAGCGGCATAGTCCGGCACAATTCCCATGCATGAAAAAACTGAGACCGACCCCGCCGGAAATCGAGCCCGGAACGCCTTAGTGTGAGGCGAGTGCCCTAGCCACTGCCACAGATGTTTACCAAACTCGAGATCAAGGACCGAGGGAAAAAATGCCAAAAGTTACAATAAAAAGATGGTGGCGAAGATCGTGCACTGTTTTGCACCACTACATCCAACTTTACACACATTCAGTGCTGACCAAAAACTGCAGTTCCGTGCAAAAGTGCTAAATGTGATAGTGGAAATTAAAATACAACACAATTTACATCAATACTCCACATCTGAATATTTATACAGCTCGTCATTCCCATGTGCAGTTTCTAAACAATATAGACTACCTGCAAGCCGCAATCGACAAGTGACATCTGAGATGAATCCCTCATCCGCATGCAGACTCTGCAACATCCGTATCAATTGTCTCACAAGATACACGTCCACACAACAATTCTGTTCATCCACAGATTCTTAGCCGTAATGATTTATGTGTAACCTATTTATCTTTCTGAAGTGATTGAAAGCCTATGCGTATGTAAATCTACCTATAACCGAGTAACCAAAAAATAATGTAACATGTTTAATATTTACTTACTCGACGCGATCATTACCACATGACCACAAGCTGTTACAAGGATTCATTTCCATCAGTCTGACTTCTTGTAATATTCACAGCCTACTTATCTAAAAGTTACAACAAATCCCTCTGTATGAGATAAATAGGTATCCTGTTGACATATATTTGTAACATGGATGCCGGTTTATCGATGTGTTCCATCAGAAAATGCGACCAACATACGAAAATAATAAAAAAAAATTGTATTTCGTCTATATAAAAAAATCACTGCATACCGTCATGAAAGCAGCCTTCGGTCATCTGCTACGTTTTATCGGATGAATCCAGAAACGCAATTTTCTTGTTTGTTCCTCTCTTCAGCTAAATAATAGTCAACGGCAAAGTTATCTTCGGAAAACGGCTATCAACTTGGTTTTCCGCGTAGCATACACCCTGCTGTGTAAACCCTTCTTTCCCGTCCGCCCTACACCCGCGCAGCGCGTAATGCGTAGCATACGCGCGACTGTGTAACCAGCGTAATGAGTTATGCATAAATCCAAGTACCTTTTCTTATGAGGTATAGAATTCAGACCTCAACCAGAACCCCTTCGCCCTTCCTCCAGGACGAGTTGCAGTGACCAAATGTTTCACTTTTTTTCAACATTTAGGTCTATAACTTACACACTGCCAGAGGTATTGATATTGGCTTGAAATTGGGTAGGCCTACAGTTACCTTTCTTTCTTACACCCCAAACACATTTTTGAAATAAAAAAAATTGAAAATTAAGTAGTACCCATATCAAGTTGGCTTCAAAAAGTTTTTCTGACCTATTTTTGTTTACCTACAAAATTGTTGAAAATATTTTATTTACATAAATTAAATGTACCAAATTTCAATACAAAATTATTGGTAAAAAAAAACTGATAAAGTTTTTTTTTATTTTTGAATTTTCAAGTAAAAACATTTAAAAAAAAATGAAACTGAAATGTGTTACACAACAAACCAATGAAAAACCAAGTTAACACTATTCTTGCCCTATAAATAAGTTACTATACTGGTAATTTTTTAAGCAGACAAATAGAATAAAACAATTAAAAATTACTTAAGTTTAAAAAAACTAATCACACCACAAGTTTGTTTAAATTCAGTCCATTCATAGTCTATTCTGAGTATGCATAACTTTCATCATTACTGGTTAGCTGAGCTGAAATCCCTCTCCCTCTCTAGATATCAGTGTTTGAGACCCTTATAATATGAGTGGTGTACAGGGGGAATATATATTACAGAAAATCCATCATGTTCTTTTTTTTTTTGCCATTGCAATGGCCAATATATTTTCTCCTTAACAGGAGATTTGCCATTTTCACGACGTCACAAAACATACAAGTCGTTCATCGTCTTGACAATTAAATCGGGGTTCAAGTATTTCCGATCTGGATTGTGTGATCGGCTGGAAAATGAACTCTTTTGTTTAAAACAAGACTGTCGTCATCTTTAACACTGCAGTTGTAAATTCTACCATCAGAAACGTGAAAGGTTTCTCTAAAGTAGCTTCTACATACCCGTGTCTCAACACTTCCAATGCGCAAGATAAAAGAAAAACTATAGTTCCTCGGACCTCTTGAGTTGTTGGTAGGTCTACGCCTGCAAATGCTACTTGATTTTATGCAACCGCGAAGAAATATATTTTGCTGAGGAACGCTGTAGAATGATCTGAATAATTTTTCGCTATTATTCGCGGATATTTTTGTATTGCGCCCTCTGGCACAACAACATTTTTCACGGAAAACTTTTTTTTAAATTGTTTTTCCTAATCTCGTTTTGTATTCTTGACCAGACAGTCGATAATTTTCTTGTTTCGTGACATTTTCCATGTTACTGGATTCCTTGCACGTTTACGGCCTCGTGGTTGCTTAGCACTAGCATCCATATTTGAACTATTTGAATCATTAATTTCTTCTTCTGACGAATCACCACTACGTCTACTAATAATTATTTTTCTACGTTCGATATGTGTTCCTACATTCACTTCATTCAATTCAGAGTTGGCACTAGTTATAGACTTACTTGCCACAGGTTCAGGGATGTAGTCTGGATATGTTTATGTATTGTCAACAGAAATATTACGTTTAGTGCGACAACTATCACTTTCAACTTCAGAACCACTCATTTTCAACTAAAATTAATACAAGTAATGAAACAGTATGATTAGACCATGTCCGTAACCATCATGTACATCACAAGACCAAATATAACCTCTCAAACAACAGCTGATGTAAACAATAAATGAATTGCAAGTTCTACGGAGTTAATCACTATGGCAACGGAAAAATTTGTTGAAACGTTCAGATGCCAGAAATGGTCCTGCATCCTTGCGACCTACTGTGGACGTATGAAGTTATTTGTTTTGATCACTGAAAGGATTGCACAATTTCTGATACAACCACATGCAAAAAAAAAACGGAGTTAGTCGGTATGGCTTCTGAACAAATCATTTAACTTTTCAACATTACTAAACAAAACTCCCATTAGTTTAATGACGTGCGTTAGTATATTCATAATTTGTTTTCGTTATTTCGTTGCAACATTAATGTTTCGTTGCATTAAATGATAACCCGCACTTCAGTGTGTCCGTAATATAGTTTCACTTCAGAGCATTCAGGCGCAGCGCAGATGAAAATTTTGGGATGCACCCATAAAAAGCGATATTTATTCGGACCCCAGCAGTGTGCAACTGCATCTGTATCTCGCACTCATTGGTCGACAAAGTGGAATTGAGTGGCCAGCCAGCGAGTGTCAGACACGAATACACCGCAGCACGTGACGAAGCAGAGGTGGGAGATGGCGGTATGCGGGCATAAAAAGAGAGAGAAAAAATGCATACAGAAAGATGGCTTGGCGGAGGGGGAGGGGGTGTCAACACAAGGGGTCTCAACTCGCGGTGAGGTGTTGGTTAGGTTGGTAGGGGACATGACTCTCGACTGCCTGCAGCTCGTCACGTACACCACTGCCCCTGTGATGTAGGCTGCGTGCCATGACTCCTCCTGACCACAACACAACCAAATACGGTATATACATGTGGCCACAAAGTCCCTTTATTCCTTTATCAAGTGTTGATGTAAGTCGTTTTTGTTACACGTTTCACACAGAGAGAACCAAACGATGGCTGATACTGAATAACTGAATAACGTGTTATCGCTAAGAGACCTTAAAAATTCGCGTTTTCGTTTAGGTACAAGCTAGACTTCACGCAACTGTAAGATCATGTAACTCTCTCAATTGGCCCTTGACATATTTGACGGATCTTACAAGGCGCTGTGCCAATAACAAAGAAGCAACTAAATACACGCCTACAGCGAGCAGCTAATGAACAGCTGCTGTTTGCGTGAGTACACACATATTCTTGGAGGCTAGCCTACAGGTCACTGAACCAGCGAATTTTTTAAGTCTGTAGTTATTGCCAGCTGTTGGGTGCCTGAGAGAAACGAACACAGAAGACAATAGCAGTTGTTAGAACCAACTTCATTCGGACAACTAAACTTAATGGTTCATATCTCTCAAGAACACTCCAATAAATAGATGCTGTCCATTACATGTAAGTTAAGGTCTTTATTATAGTTATTTTTGGGTGTAACAGGACTTAATGGCAATCCTGTAGGTAGAGACCGGAAACAATTCGCAGATTCGCCGACTTGTAGGTTAGCCTCCAAGAATGTCAGTGTACTAAAGAAAGTACAAATGTCCCTTGGCTGCTCTTTGGTGCAGCGATACCACGTGATTACGGATATGAGATTTTGGTGAAAACATTTTTTCACCGACGCATTTAAATACCTTGCATGCAAACTCACAGGACATGAAATGTTTAGCGCTGTTGAGGGGTGACATGATGCGAGTATGGAGCAGCGCCGGAATGAAGGGGCAGGAGAAAACGGGAGATCACCGAGAAAACCTGTTGACCAGCGGCATCGTCAGACACGGCTGCTACATGCAAAATTCCGGGGACAGGTCCCGTCGGGAATCGAACCCGGATCGTCTTGGCGGGAGGAGAGAGCTCTAGCAACTGCGCCAATCGCAGCCCACACTTAAAAATACTATCAAATACTTGATAATTTTTGTAAACTGAGCCACAACATGTGCCACTTTTATTTTCTTAAAACTATCTACTGGAACACAGACTAAGCCTTGATGAGACATACGATGCACGTAGAATAATTGGCTTTACTGCACAGTGCTCAGGAGACAATAGCCAAGTGAACGACCCACAATAATGTTTGAACCTAGTATAAAAATCAAGTTGTGTATGCACTGTGCGAAGAAATAATGCAACGATCCTGTTTGACACTCCAGATCGTGTTCAGACCACATAAACTGAGGTCCAGCGAGCGATACTTAACGACCAGGAAAATTAACCACTTTCATAATGACAGTCATAGCGCTACTGCCATATGCTGATTGGCCGCCTTTGTGTTCGGCGCAGAAACGCCTAAGAAGTGTATAATTGTAGAAAAAATTAACTAAGACTATCAGACGCACACATGACACCTTTGCATCATGCCTAAGACATTTTCTTTTTTGACTAAGCCAGATAATGAAAGTCGGTAATTTTTGTCGGCCACCAATCACCACGTGTCACAAATTAAAAATTTTAAGCATTCTTTAGTTGCCGCAATCAATTTTTTCAACAGAATGGTTTGTTTAAAATAGGGAGCGTTAACTTGGTGTTGAAAATAAAATAACTCTTAAAAGATTTGTTGAAATAAGCTGGAATTTGGAGGTACGTATAGAGAAGAAAAGCAGCAATCCTAGAAATGTGTTTATATAATGTCTGAACAAATATTTTGCCCAGTAACACGCTTATACACGCATAATTTACTCAAAACCAACATTTATATCATGTTAACTAATTATTGAGTTACGTAAATTTTATTTCTGTCAATTTATTAGCGAAATTATTATTTTTTAAATAGGTTACATATTAAAATCTATTTTCACAAAATCTGCGTGACGGTTTCACTATACTCTTTCACGTTTTAAAAATAATACTCGCCAAACTAGCACACACGAGTTCGAGTTGCTTTCTGCTAATGCAACAACCGTGATTTAAAAAATAAATTTCTTTTCAAAGCAAATTTAACGTTCATATCGAAGAATCCATACATTTTTTGTCACAAATATATGACAATTTGTTTCTAATTTTTTGGTAGCAAAAAATCTAATAACTTCTCAAATTTTGTTTAGAATTCAAACGAAAATCAAGTAAAACACCTATACGTAGACTTATGCACCATATGACCTAGTTAAATTTTTTTTCAAAAACTCTGTTAAAACGTTTTGCTTTTGTTGTACCAATGTGGAAAAAAACGAACTAGCACGGGGCATTGATGCAAGCATGAAAGATATGACGCATATTTTCGTAGAAGGCTATTCAACTCTTAACAAACTTGCTACTCTGGGCTTGCTACATCAAAGCGGGCTCTTAGCGAACACTAACATCATAGGGAAGTCTGAAGTTTGAGTTTTACATCATGCAGTTACTCAGCAACAGGGTTTGGCTTAAAAGCCCTCCCCAACTTTTCCATCTAGATTAGCGTAGTAAACAGAGCGCGGGGTTAGAATGACGGCTGCTGAACATATTTTAACACCGGCTATTGTTAACATCGTGTACAAAAAAAAGTAGCACATAGTGACATGGGTGTGTCAACTATTCTGTAAGCGGGGGAAAATTACTACAAAAAATTACTTCTGCTTTCTTATAATGCGAATTAGCACTTGGGGTGTGATTTTCTACATTTTCCCTTAGAAATAAACTAAATTTTTCTGAAATGTAAATGTGGGAAAACGAGCAAAAAGGAGGGGGGCAAGAGACATAATTTGCTCCTTCAGGTTTACTTATCCCTGTTGGCACGGTCCTGTGGTTTTCTTGTTGCGATATTATTTGCCAGTACATTTTATCCACCCAGTTTGACTTATATAACAAATACATAGTTTGCTAGTCTATCCAAACTATTCCATATGGCGACAGCTTCTAACCCCTCTGTTTATTTCAGCCCGATAGATATTCAGAGTTAACATTCAACTTGGTTACTAGCTCCTACTTACGTCCTGTCGAAGCGTGTTCAAACAAGTACTTCAATGAAGATTATTCAGTCCACTCCAAGTTCAATCCGGATTGAATTGTTACATAATAGCAATATAAGTAATAATTACAATGTAGTCTACAAAATTCCACCAAATGCTATAGGCACAGAATAACACCGGACAGTTTATGAGATTTTACGAGAATATCTAACGGTGAATTCACTATCAGTACCAGGATATTACATTTCACATTTATTTCAGATTTACGCTGCCGACATAAAA
Source organism: Medauroidea extradentata (assembly GCA_003012365.1). Classification (NCBI taxonomy): domain Eukaryota; kingdom Metazoa; phylum Arthropoda; class Insecta; order Phasmatodea; family Phasmatidae; genus Medauroidea; species Medauroidea extradentata. The sequence continues at coordinate 16,130 of PNEQ01052130.1, forward strand.
ATTTGGGGAAAAACTTTAGTTTCTGTAGCAAATAACGTGTTTAAGTTGACACAACCGAAAATAAAGTGCAAAATCCGGAAGTGTGCCGAACGTATGAAAAACATAACATTTAACAAAAAGTAATAACCTTAACATTAACGTAGGAAATATTTTCGAAAATATTCAGTGGTTCCACGCGATGCCGCTGCACTCTCGTGTTGGTTATTAGAACTTTAGTGCACGCTACTTCTCTATAAGTGAGCACAAAAAAAACTGCTAAAGTTCTATTTTCAGTCAATTCGTAACTTACCGTGCTTAACGCCTAGCGACGGGAAATGTTTAAGGGCGCGGTCTACCGCAATTTGCATCATCATTATTTTATTTTTTATTTGCGCCACATATTTTTTTTCTTATTTTAGACACAAAATGTGACTAAATTTGGCTCATATGAAATTTTTTTATCTCTCATAGTTTTCGCGTAATGGCTTGTTAAAGTCATATTTTGCATGTTTCCGTTTTAAGGACTACACTAAAACCAACTGATACACCAAACTAAAAAAAATCACAGTGGATAAAGACATTGCAGGTTACAATGCCATGCTCTTAAAATTAAAGAATAAAAATTATTTGTATTAAAAAAAATGGAATTTTTAAAATTTTTGTTTTCAGTTTCTGCATTTTTTTTTAAATTAAAATAATTTTTATTCTTTAATTTTATGAGCATGTCATTGTAGCCGGCAATGTCTTTATCCACTGTGATTTTTTTCAGTCTGGTATATCAGTTTGTTTTAGTGTAGTCGTTAAAACGGAAACATGCAAACTATGACTTTTAACAAGCCATTACGCGAAAACTATGAGAGGTAAAAAAATTTCATAAGAGCCACTTTGTTTCACCGTCTCGCGTGCACATCGGCAGCTCTGCTTCAAGGTTATTGGCAGCGTGTCTTTATTCAGACACGTTTCTCATTTGACTGCACCAATCAGAATAAGATTTTTGTGTCTCCGTACATCTATAATTCGCCAAGGCAAGTGATAGTAAAATCATCCACCACAGACGATGCAGATGTGAACATGACGCATTGAAAGCAAATGTTGCAAAAATCGTTTCGCCATAAAATTGTGGCTCTACCCATCGTCACCCTGACAAACAAAATAAATTATAATTTGATAATTGGCAATGCTCCTTTTCCAAATACCGTGGAGAATGCGTTACGGCTTCAAGAAGATAATGAACAGTTCAGAATAAGCGAGTAAGTTACCTTCTGCAAATGCTGTCTCTATCTGGCGGCAAAGCATAGGTCTATTTAATTTTATGAGGACTGGCAGCGTGGTACGGGGTGGACTTGATACGCTGACACCTGGACTAAAGTTCATATTTTGAGCTCACGAAACATAGTTTAAATTATTTGTGGTGGCCCGTGGCATGATTTGAAATCAACTTTCTGGCCATAGCTCTGAAAAGGTTGGCCGCCCCTGGCCTATACCGACATGGTGGTCCGCAGTCTTGCTGTCGCTGTGAAGTATCGCCAGTGATTTATGTTGAAAATTTTTGCAACATCTTGTTTCAGTGCCTTACGTGCACACCTGCAACTCTGGCTCGTGGTTATTGGCAGAATATAATAGGGCAGAGGCGTGGCTCATTTGACTGTACCAACCATAAGGCGACACCACACGTCCGTGATTTACGGGTATGACCCCAAAATGCCGAAAGTTAAAAACGTCTAATCACTGACCGTGAAGCAGAGCTGCAGATGTTCACATGAGGCATTTAAACAAATTGTTGCAGAATTATTTTCACCATAAATCACAGGCTCTATCGTGAACAAACACTGAACCGTTGCAGACTGGACTACTCGAGACAACGACGGAGACCCGACCTCGAGACTACAAGTCACACAAAGACGCAGCCAGAGCGAACCGGCCTGGCTGGTGACCCGCGGGGTCACTGCGAGCTGCTACTGACTGAAGGTCAGCGTCCCCCAGGGCTGGGGTCACTTCGGCGCTTCCAACTGTCCGCGGCTATTTATACCGTCACAGTTGGGACCGCCTCGCTGCTGAATCCACCAGCTCGTTGTTGAGCCTCGAGTACCACCGTCCTCATGCTACAGTTTGCCTGATTTTGACATTTCTCTTCTGAGAAACATGCCTGTCAGTTCCACTGTGTTGCTTTAAAAATGTCGACAAGCAAGACTTTAGACACCATTCCTGTGTAGGAAGTTAGGATGGTTTGAAGGATCAACACAATGGAGCTGTTGGGCATGTTTTTCACAAGAGAAATATTAAATTGAGGCAAACTTATACTGTATAAACTACAAAGGGTTACCAGACGTCCTCTTGTACCCGAACGTGGTTCTCTTTTTACCGCCTCAAAAACTGCCCGACCAGGTTTAGTAACAAATTCCGAAAGTCCCCCTATTTAGTAATAAGCACCCTAGATGTATTTCTTTTGTCTGGCTACATAAAATATTTAGAAATAGTGCCAACAAGCAAAACCTTCCCACCAAATGTGCAATCTCTTTGGAGATAATCACGTCTTTTGTTTATAATACATGTTTACAGAAAGTGCAGTTAGGCTTGTATTGTTTGCGTATGAAAGTCCAGACAGTTTTTTTTTGTTTGCTGTACTGTGCGAGTTATTTTATAATGCCAAAACGTTAAGTTGAATAATTTAAATTTGTTTCATTCTATGTAATACAGTGCCTACATATATGGAAACTATTTTCAGAAACAATATTTTTAATGTGTTCACTGATGTTACTATTTTTTAAAGGAACTCTAATAAAGTAACACTTCTGTTAAAATATTTTTAGAATTTTTTATTTTTACTTTTTAAAAGTCCTCTTTGTTATGCTTGGAACTAGAAGAGTTCTTCTTTTTGGGATATGCTCATATGGCAGCCCAGCGCTGTCCCTCTACGGCGAACGTAACGAGCTCAGCAATTTTCTAAACCCCCAACCTTGTTGACTGAAACGTACTAAGTATCATGGATACCGCATGTTACGCGTACCAGAACAAAGCAGGCTTTCTTCTGACAAAGACAAAAGTATTTTTTAGAGATGGCGATTTATCGCTCGTGGGGAAAACTTGACTGCTTGCTAGGTTCCAACGTACGCTCAGCATGTCGGAAGCTTTATGCAACTGGCTGTCGTTTGTACGTGAAATTTCCCTATTTGACAGAGCCAATGAGAATTGTGCTAGTATAGCCTAATATTTGTTACCTGTGATTGCTCGGTAGTCAAGTCGTGTCGGACAGTTATCGTATAATTATTTATGTCGTAAAAAGCTACATAGTTTTCCAGTGTATGTTGGCCCAATCGATTTTTGCGTCATAAACCATCATCTCTAAATATCATGCATCTCTTCTGGTTTTAGAAATCTTACCGAAGGAGGTAGCGCAACGGTAATACGTTGGAGTTGCATTCGGGAGGACCCGGGTTCGATACCCAATTACGGTTTTCCATGGTATCCCCCAAATCGTGTCAGGCGAATGCCCTTAACGAAGGCCATGGCCGACTCCGCTTCCAGTTCCTGCCAGTGTGTATCAATTCTGTATCAACGCCTCTAACGATCTCGTCGTCGCAGAGATGTAAAGGACATTTACCTTACTGTGGTATAGTCTGTCTCATGTAAGTATTCCATAATTTGACAGTTCACTTCTGACAAGTGTGTCTGTAAACAGGATTGTGTAGAAAGTGCTTTTCCAGGAAGCCAGGTAGTTTTAAAGCTCCAAACAATGGAACTGCCAGACACATTTCTCCGAACAGAAATGTCAAAATATGGAAAAGTTACAGGAGATAGACTATATCTGCCAAATATCATGACCAAACGTCTTTCCCGTGTCTCGGGCGGAAGGAGGGGACACAAACCAGTACTTTCATTTTTCTTGGAGGTGGGGGGCGAACGTGAGATATTTTGGTCAGCGCTCAACATCGAGGTCTTCAGCGCCGGTGAGGGGTGACATGAGGTGAGTATGGAGCAGCGCCGGAATGAAAGGGCGGGGGAAACTGGAAGATCCCCGAGAAAACCCGCCGACCAGCGGCATCGTCCGGCACGATTTCCACATGCGAAACTCCGGTGACCGACTCCGCCGGGAATCGAACCCGGATTGCCTTGGTGGGAGACGAATGGCCTGACCACCCGGGAAGGGAAAGGGGGGGGGGTAGGGATTTCTGTTGCAATGTATTATACATTTATCCTTACATAGCCTACATACTTACACTAACTTGGTATTATTGCAGTAATACTTCAGAGCCTCCGTACTATAGTGTAATTGTATGACATTTTCCTCATAATTTGTGGTGCCGGAGAGGGGGGGGGGGTAGATATATCTCGACACCCTCTCCCTAGCTACGCCCCTACAAGGCGTGTGTACCCTCACCATCTGCAGTGACATTGACAGCAAGTCGGGCAGGTGAGTCATGCCACCTGCCTGTGGTGGTTCGCACAAGACACCTCCCCACTCCCCCCTTCTATCAGACCACTAGAACCCGTAACGAACGATACAGCAGGTGATGCCAGCAAAACAAAGAGCATGGGTAGTTTTTCCCACAAAGTAACTAAAGTCTGTCGAACTTGCTGACGAAATACGGCAGGCATTAAACTAGATATCAACCATGGATCCTTCTTAATTGAATCAGTCATTAGAAAAAACATCCCGGCCATGTCACATTTTCCACAGGATGAGTTTATGCATATTTACTATTCAAAACGCAAAACACAAGCGTTCAACACAGAAGTAACACGTACCAATTTTTAAAAAATATAAATTAGAGTTATTTATTTAGAAGAATTATCAAAGTATATATTTTCAGTACTTATTACATTATTTAACAGCTGTTTCTTGAAAGTGGCATGTGTCTCTAAAATGTCCGATTCAACTGTACAAATCACGCATTTATAGAATGACCCTGCCTATCCTGCTATCACCTTTAAATAACATAGCATATCTTCATACAAAGGTAGAAGCATGTGGGGTCATTGTCACGTCATTAAACAAGTTGGCCACATTTCCTCACAGCGTTGTTACACTTTGGACTCCCCTGATACATCTGCGACGCCCTAGAGCTATGGAATGTTTCGCTTCCGGATCCACTCCCCATTCCTCTTCCGCTCTCTACTGTTATCGGTATCCATTGTTGCACTGGTGTCGTTACCGACAAATTATTTTAAGGCGCATGGTTTGTTATACAAAACGGATTAACTCGCACACTATTAAATTACTAAACGATCTGATGTCGATGAATCACGTTAACATGTTATAGGGCCTACACAGGGTGAGTCGGGAGGAAAGGTACATGCTTTGAGGGGTGATATTACTGATGATTCTGAACAAAATATTTCTAATAAACATTTGCCCTTTTCTTAACCATTTCAGAGAAATTTAATAAAAGCAACAAGGAACGGGATAAGTGCAGGTGACGGTAAATAACGCTACTGTTGTCTTATGTTGTGTGTAATTTTGTATACTTCCCCACGGTGGCGCTCTAAGCATGGTGCAGTTGTTTATCTCAGTCTCAGTCCTACAGTGTTTGCCCTAGTATTGGGAGCTACAGTGTTGTTACGTGTACAGTGAATACAGTTCAGTGTAGTAACCAATGCCACAGGTCTTTACACATGCAGAGTATGCTGACATAATGTTTGTCTACGGTTTCTCTGATGGGAATTCCAGAGCCACGTGAACGCAGCCCAACAACTAGCTCGAGACGAATTGCTGCTCAACTTCAGAGCAGCAAAATGCATTGAAGTTGATGGTGGAGTGTTTGAACATGTTTTGTGAGGAAATGTACACAATTAAACAAAACATACGACAACAGTATCGTGATTTACCGTCACCTGCACATTTCCCGTTCCTTGTTGTTTTCATTTGGTTTCTCTGAAACTGTTAAGAAATGGGCATATGTTTATTACAAACATTTTGTTCAGAATCACCAGTACTATCACCCCTCAAAGCATGTACCTTTCCTCCGACACAGCCTGTATAAGTTAGTGCGGTAATAAACATTCCATAAAGTAGACGTAACTTAATGGCATTACATGAAAAAATGTATTTTGCAACGAATAAGTTAACAAAAAAAACACCAAACCATGCACAGAGACTTGCAGATTACAAAACGCTTCGAAACAATTACCAACTCGATACTCAAAACAAACACCGCACTTGTGATTCTACACGTTCGTAAGCCCTCAATAAGAAAGGTATGAAATAAGCAGCGTTAACTTTAAGAATATCTCCCATTTACAGTCTCTTGACGGGTCTGTAAACAAGCGAATAACATAAATTCTAGGTTTGTTCGGGACACGGGAGAGATGGAGCTGGACTGACGGAGATTTCTCGAGGAAACAAGTTTATATAACAGTCGCTTATTAGCACCCAGACAGTGAAGTTGTCATTGTCATCAATATCG